>JAOPJM010000374.1:1284846-1301570 GCA_027124095.1 Muusoctopus leioderma | reverse complement strand
TATATATATATAAGACGAATTGGCAAAGTCATTAAAGTATTTGATACAATGTGTTGCAGTATTTGTTCAGATTCTCTCCACTATGAATTCAAGTACCATCAAGGTCAACTTTGCTTTTCATCCTTTTGGAGTCGATAAACAAAGTACCAATCAAGGGCAATGGATTGGTGAAATTGTTAGAGCATTGTTAGAGATGTCTTGCAGTATCTATTCCAGCTCTTTGTATTCTGACAGCAGTGCCTTTTGATGACACTGGTGCCAAGCTGTGTAGGCCCTTGCCTTTCCCTTGGACAACATTGGTGGCATGGGGAGGGGAGACTTGCATGTACGGGCAACTGCTGTTCTTCCATGAAAAAAACCTTGCCCAAGCCTGCACCTTGGAGAAGAACTTTCCAGTTGCAAATCCATAATCTCACAAGACATACAGATCACTCTCTCTCTCTCTCTCTCTCTCTCTCTCTCTCTCCCTCTCTCTCCTATGTCTTCTACACTTGTTACATGTTCTCTAAATCAGGTGTAAATCTCTTAATAAACATTTTCAGGCCTATTTACTACTTTAGCTCAATCAGGACTAAGATGAGGCTAAACAATAACAACAACAGCTATCCCTGTAGACCCCCATATAAACATTCCAGGTATATTTTACTGGAATCAGAGATTGTCCCCACTCCTTATAAACCTTTTCTGGTCTAGCTTACCTGAATCAAACAAATATACATTTTTGTATATGTACCTAGTGATTTGTTCACTACAAATTTGGCAAGTTACAGCAAGGCTAAACTACAATTGAGGACACTCAGGAATGCAGGAACATGTCCAGGGTTGTCTCGCATAGTTGCCAGAAAAAATGAGAAAATAATATCAGTCTTATTATTTTTTTCTCACCACATATTTTATTCTACTTTCGTATTATATGGGTGCTATTGTACAGGTCCACTGCTTGGACATTCTTCAAACACCTGGAACCAAGGCTTGATGGCTCTTAGACCAGCATCTTACAGGCTGTTCTGAATATCTCCTGGAAAAAGCATCCAACCAAACAAAGACTATACGGCAATCTTCTTACAATCACTGATGTCATTAGGAGTCACGTGCATTTTGTGGGACATTGCTGGAAAGCTAAGCAAGAATTCATTAGTGATATACTCCTATGGACACCCCAACACGGATATACATAGGTTGGCCGTCCAGCAAAAACCTTCAGCAACCAACTCTGTATAAATACAGAATGTTGCTCTGCTGACCTCCAAAATGCTATGTAGGATTATAATAGTGTGATTGACTCAGGCAAATATGAGCAAGCTCGACCAGATGATAGTTAGCATTTTTATTCTCCAAACATTAAATATGCTGACAACTACTAACCTAATAGTGCTGTTAGTACCACTACATGGTACTTTGCTACCTTTAGTGGAGTTCACTCAGTTGCAAGCATTCAGACTTTACCTCTAGTTCCCTCCCTGCCCAAATTTTCCATGCAGATGTCTCCAGGCTAGGCATTGCCCATATCAGTTTCACCAGTCTAGGATGGTCTGCAAAGGTTATAGGCAATGTCCCTCCTCTGATTAATTATGTAAAAAAAAACCCACCTAACATGCTGTCTGGCTTAATAGCACCACATGGTCCTTTTGTTCACACCGGTGCAAGCATTCGAACCACACACCTATTTCCCTCCATGCCCACGTTTAGGCTGGGCATCAGCTGTATCTATCTCACTAGGTGAGGAAGGCATGCAAAGGTCATGATCACTGAAACTCTTCCTCTGACTAAATTATTTAAAAAAAACAAAAACAACAAAGAAAACCTATCATCTGACCAGTTTAATACCACCACCGCCTGGTCCTTGCGTGTCTTTGGTAGAGTCTACTCGGTTGTTGTAAGTATTAGAACCAGACTCCTGCTTTTCCCTCCTTATCCACAGTTTTCCTGCATACACTGACTTGCATATGTCCAGGCTGGCCATTGGCTGTATCAATCTCAACAGTCTACAAGGGCCAGCAAAGGTACCGGACACTTCCCCTCCTCCTCTTACAAAAAACAAAAAAATATCCCTTCATTTGATCAGCATGTCTTTGTGCCAACCAGCCTTGCTTTTTGTAAGTTTATCTGACAGTTAGTTGGTCAGTTGCATGATCCATCGGACAACCAGTTTGCTTCCCTGTACAAGTATCAACTTTTAATTGCAAGCTTTATTTAATATTGCATAGTCTGATAGATTTTGGCCATCCACTTGGGCTATATTCCAAAATACAATCACTGTACTAATTCAATTACTATTATATCCTTTCACACTTGGAAATGGTTTCTTTGTTATTTTACATTCCAAGTTAAATTCACTTTGCAAACTAATCAAATTCTTTCATCTGAAAACTAGTCCGATTGTGTATGACTCTTCAAATATATAGAGAGTATGTGTATGATTATATATATATATATATATATACAGCATATCAAACGGAATGGGTCTACACCGGTACCAGGTAAACAAGGATCAAATGTCAGCCTGTCAGTCGCACTCAACACTAATCGTGGAGCGGCGAAAATATATCCATTTCATCTGCCAGACCTCCAGAATAATCCCCACAGCAACGAGGCACAGGTATAAAACAGACCGCCTATAGACCTGTAACAATCAAGAAAACTGAATGCAAAAATACACAAACCATAATTCATATATCAGAGCCCTCTTCCCACCCATACAAATTCATAAATAACATTCAGAAGCAAATCTATTGGAGAAAGGACAATGGAAATTGACATGTGACGATCCTCTTGTGACTGTGGACAAAAGCAGGGAGTTTCTATATGCAATGATGTTTGTATTTGTAAGGTCAACTGAGGCAGGTTTACAACAACAGGAAGTCAACTGCTTGGGTGTAGGATAGTACCTACCTGGTGTAATAGATCAATCAGAGAAATCAGATAGGGACTCAGTATCAACACTGCGAAAATAACCGTCATTGGATTGATCTGTGTTGGATTTGTTTAAATTCCTATTGCAGTTGGTTGATCCTCTTTGCTTATCTATATAGGGAGAAGATTGTGTCTGGTTCATAGGGCTCTTATTGCTCATGTTCCTATCTGGAGAGGTTAAATTTCTCTTGCCACCAATTCCTTTGTTACCTCCAGCAGGTTTCCCAAGGATCATATCTCGAATTTCTTTGTCAAAGTTATCAGGCACCCCTCTATACTGGGTGTGTCTCACCGGAAGTGCTGATGGAGAGCTAGGTCTTTTCTCTTCTATGCGAATTGTAGGCTGATTTTGATTCATCATAGGTCTCAACATAGGGTTATTTGGGCTTTGAGGTATAGGAGTCATGCTCCCACATCGATTTATAGGACTTACGTTTAGCTCGTTTATTACCGGTGGACCCATGCCGGGTGGACCCATGCCCGGTGGACCCATGCCGGGTGGACCCATGCCGGGTGGACCCATGCCGGGTGGACCCATGCCGGGTGGACCCATGCTGGGTGGACCCATGCCGGGTGGACCCATGCCGGGTGGACCCATACCAGGTGGACCCATACCAGGTGGTCTCATGCCAGGTGGTCTCATGCCAGGTGGTCTCATGCCAGATGGCCCCATTCCAGGTGGACCCATTCCGGTTGGTCTCATGCCACGAGGGCCTGAAACAAGTGCACGTGAATCCATTCCAAATCTAGGTGGTCCAATACCACGTCCTTGTGGTCCAGAAGATTGCATACCTTTGGAAAGTGGAGGTGACTGAGTAGTTGGGCCAATTTTTATGCCAGTGTTTGTAGGAGCTTTCAGGCTGGGTGAGCTAGTAAGGTAAATAGATGAAGGAACAAAGAAGGACTTAGAATGTTTGAAAATATCATTGCTAGGTTTGATAACAATTTCAATTACATGTAAAACTAACAAGTGCCATTTTAGTCATATCTTGAAATGAAACACTCTTCTTAATGAAATACATTCAGATAAGAAGCACTTAATAACCTATAGGATGTATTAACCCTTTCATTACCATATTTCTAATGAAATACGCTGCCTATGGTTTTCAATTAATTTTGAAAATTATCACATATTTGGAGAAATTTAGTAAAATAATTAACTTTCACACTAAGTTCGTGTTAGGGACATAACTTAATGAAAAGTTCTTATATAAAATTATAATGGGAGGTTTAATTTAAATATGAACACTTTAAAATAAATGGTTTTTAAAAATCATAAAACCAGGGACAGTTTCAGGTGGGTTGGTATCAAAAGGGTTAAACACATTGAAAGTCTACATGAATGTTGTGTAAGCTTGCAGATCTGCTCCTTGCTTATAAAGGTGCCTTCAGTTTTAAAATCAAACATTTAATTTTTTTTCTTTCTATGTAGTACCCCACCCACTAAATAAAAAAAAAACCCCCAAAACATTGTCAAGCACTAAAACTGAGGAAATAAGAAAAAAATTACTAAGAAAAAAATTACTAATAAATAAGAAAATTCCTCATAAATTTCATTTTTGAAGTTAAATATATCTAATCTACTAACGGCAAAAAAACTCTGCATAGGAAGAGATATGTTGTGCATAGGAACTTCCATTTCATGCCAAGATGCAGTAAATATATATATTTTAGTTAATTTAATTATAGACACTGAACTGCAAACCTATCATTACTTTTTCTTTTGAGATGCATCTTTCACCAAGTGTTTTGCATCACTATGTATATCTTCGTCGTCAGATTCCTCTCCGAAAGGATTAAGGCTTTCATCGTAGCTCTCTTGCCTATAAAAGTTATATGAACTATAAAACTGTTCAGACTCAATAAAGTTGATAGCTAAATATTTTAGTTTTTTTAAAAAAAATTTTGAGGGGAGTGTGGAGTGAAAATAAAAATAAATGAACACACACACACACATACATACACAGAAATACACACCATTTCATGCATTTCAAAACAAATTGAAATATTAAAGAAAACATTTTTTTTAAAAAAATACTTATTTTTTTTTAAAAATGTGAGTTTTAGGTTTCTTTGTTAAGATACTTTTCTAACATGTATGGGCATAAATACAAGATAAATTATTCAACAAAACAGATATGTTAAAAAAAAAAAAGGGTAGGAATATAAACAATGCATAGTGTTTTAAAAAAAGCTCACCAAACTTTTAATAAACAAATAGATAAATAGGTAGTAGAATAATAATTTCATTAAAAAAAATCAAATCAGTGACATGAAATTCACGGAAATGAACAGAAATAATTTAGCATGATGTAATTCTTGGAACCTAAAATACATTTTGCATGACTCCTGAAAATAAAATGAAATTTAAAACAAACATAAAGAATGAAACAAACATAAAGAATGAAAGAATACAGTGTCATGATGTGGCAAAAGAAATTGGAAGTCCAATTAGGACACTCGATTACTTGATTGATATTGCAAAATACTAAATTCCACAATACTCTGAACCAGCATTATCATTCTATTCTTCCTAATATACAAAATTAGTTGTAAACTAACATTACTTCTAAGAAAGTCTATGAGCTTAAGTTCCCTTCTCCCACCACACAAAAAAAAAACAACAAAAACAAATATGAATCATTTTGTTAAATCAGCATCGTAATTTAATGGCCATTGCAAACTAAAAATGGATTTCTTAAACTGAAGGTTTCGACAACCCCCCCCCCCAAATAACTGATCCCACTTGATGAAAACAATTCTATAGCTAACATACATTTTAATTAAACCAGATGAAGCCATCTTGGAGATATATGATTATGTAACTTACATCTGCAATATTCTTTTGAACATTATGGTCAAGTAGATATCAGACTATCAACCAGTGAGTCATGGGTTTATATTTTACAACAAGCATTTCACTGTGACACTGGATGAAATAATTAAATCTACGTTGCTTCAGTTTATGAAACTAGAGAATGAGTATCAGAATTTATCTGGGAAAGTTGCCTATAAAAGTCTAGTGACCTACACATGGAGAGATTTAATACATGAATTGCCTCTTGTAGTCCATTCATGTAAAATTTGAAGCTATAACATGTTCAAAGACCATACTATATTTATCCTTTTCTGAGCCATAAAACCTTTGGGAACAGCTGAAACACATTTCCTATCTTTACATTTTAGGGGATTAAATAGTGATTAATCTATTTTCTTTGAAAATGGTCAATATTTCAGCTATATTATTGTTGCTGTGCACAATCTAATTCACTTATTCAAGAATTCACATAATCCACACCATCTTTCACTATGTACAGCAATATAAGGAACATCTTAAGCAACAAGTATGCAAAATGTTTTGACTTCTACAAATTAATATTCATGCGTTAAACATAAATATCTTTATTTCCCATCTTTAATTTGTATTCATAAATCAATTTGTAAACAGTTATTATTGATCACAAATACATTTTCCACAAAGTCTCTATTTGGGGATGGTCTTAGTCGACATGAACTATTTATACTTCAAGCAATGTGTAAAAGGATCAGAAGACATTTTTCAAAAGAACATTGATCTAAACCTGTCCTGGGAACCTATGGCCTGTGGGCTGCATGCGGCCCTTTTGACTTTCTGTATGGCACACTTAATTTTATGATTATACTAGCATAACTTTTAAAATTTTCCAGGGTCATGCCCTAAAATAGTCAGACTAAACCACATACAGTAATTAACCCCTTTGCTACCATGTTTCTAATGAAACACACTACCTATGATTTTCATTTACTTTTTTAAATAATCAAGAATTTGGAGGGATTTTGTAAAATAAATAACTTTCTCGTTATTAAGTTGGTGTTTGGAATATAACTTAACAAAAAGTTCTGACATAAAATTATGATGGAAGGTTTAAATTTAAATATGAACACTTTAAAACAAATGGTTTTCATCATAGAAACAGAGGCGGTTTCAGGCGGGTTGGTATCAAAAGGGTTAAATACGATGTTTGTTAAATTTTTTCTTTTTGTTGTGTGGCTTGATTCATGATGAGCAATATCTCATGCGGCCCGCCGGTCAAAAAACTGATTTAAACAATGGTCAATTACTTTTATCATCTGTTATAGATGGCCTGTGTAGCTGCACCTGGAAAGTTCCTCTCCAAGACACAGGCCTGGACAATGGTTTTTGTATAAGATCAACGGTTGAACAACAATTAATGCTATTTCATACCTGCTTTTTTCTTCCAATTTGAAATGGATTAAAAAGGTATTTTTAACAACCATTCCCAAATTTATTCAGTTCCTCATTTAGATCTAGCTCTCAGATTAATTATAAAAACTTCATCACAGAATTAAACTATGTTTTTTCCTTGACCAACATCTTAGATTATCATAAGGTGTTATCATATTGGTGGGTCTAATTTATTAAAAAGTTGTGTAGCATAAAAGAAGATAAACAGGATAGCTATAAATCAGTATATATACCAATGAAGTTTTCAAAAAAATTTGAATGAAATCTCCAAATAATTATAAGTAAATATATTTTACTATCTGTAGATATTGTTGAATGCTGAATCCTTTTTGACAAAATGTCATATTAAAGGATAAAAAAAATGTTATAATCAACACTTATTTTTTATTCAATTTCATTAAGTATTTTATTTAATTGTATTTACTAATTAGTTTTTCAGTAGTCATTATTTTATGAGTCAATGAAATTATCTTCTCTGCTGAATACCTATAAATTATTGGCTTCTTATTCTTACAGTATAAACTTAATCAAAAGGAAACAACAAACAAAATCCAAAGAAATCAAACTAAAATTTACCTTCAATATTTCAAAGTTGATACAGGCAACCCCTGCATTATGGAAGCATTGCGTTCCTGAAAATCTTACTGTAACATGGAATTCCATAACACAAAACCTATTATGTTACACAACATGGAAGTCAATGGGAAAATAGGTTTTGCGTTACAGAAATCCATGTTACAGCAAGATTATCAGGAATGCAACACTTCTGTAATGCGGGGGACGCTTGTATTAAATTTAATAACCTTATTCATTCTTCTAAACCTTCTACTCTAAGGAGTGCCTTTACAGACTATCCCAAGGGAGCCTTTACAGCATACTCTAAGAGGGCCCTTACAGCCGATCCTAAGGGGACCCTTACAGCCTATTTTAAGAGGGCCCTCACAGCCAATCCTAAGGGAGCCTTTACACCCTATCCTAAGGGGGCCTTTACTGCATATCTTAGGGAGGCCTTTACAGCCTATCTTAATGGGGCCTTCACAACATATCAGCCATTGACCAACAAATTACAAAAAAAAGATAAATAATAAAACAAAATAAACATAATCAAGGCAATAATTTAAAAAGAGAACTTATGGAAAATATGAAATATAAGGTTTGAAACAAATACATAAACAATTAAAATGAAAAGATATGATAGGCAAAAGTAAAATGCTTTTTTTCTCCCCCTCTCCCTCCCTTCCTCCTCTCTCTATATCTCGCACACACACACACACATGCATGCATGCACACACAGAGACTCTGAACTGTTAAGATTCTGGCTAACTCTATTATATCCACCTGTGGATATTCAAAACATTAAGCGAAATTTAAAATAAATTTACTTCCAATGAGATTATAATTAAGGTTATATAAAGATATTACGTGAAGGCACGTGGCCTAGTGGTTAAGTGGTTGGGGTCACGATCATAGGGTCATGGGTTCGATTCCCAGACCAGACACTGCATTGTGTCCTTCCATGAGCAAGCACCTTATTTCCTGTTGCTCCAGTCTACTCAGCTGAAAATGAGTACCAGCAGTAGCAGGGGATTAACTCTGCGAAGGACTGTGGTCCCGTTCAGGGGAGAGTCTTGCACTCTCAGTCGCTTCACGCCACAGAAACCGGGATAAGTTCTGGCCTAATGGGCCCATAGGCTCGAGAAGACTTTAACTTTAACGAAAGATATTAAATATTTCTCCTTTTAAATACTTTGGGATGGTCATCCTGCCAATAAAACACATACACTAGTTCTAGTTCACTGCTGTTTTATTAGCAGTATGACCCTCCCTAAATACAACAATATTTGTTTCAACACAGGATTTCACATCAAGAATCTCGCAAAAACAAATATTTTAAATATTCTTTTACTGGTTCCAGTCATTGGACTGTGGCCATGCTGGGGCACCACCTTCAAAGGTTTAGTCAATCATATCGACCCCAGTACTTATTTCAGTCTGGTACTTATTTTATCAATCTCCATTTATCTATTATCTATTTATCAAATGGCTAAATAGCCATTTGGCATAAAGGGATCCAACTCAACACATTATTTTACTTGCTATATACAAAGATAGACACACACACAAACATATATACGATGGACATTCACAGTTTTCATCTACTAAATTTTACTGGTATTGGTCAACTCGAAGATACAGTGGAAGTCACTTGCCCAAGATGCCACACAGTAGGATCGAACTTGGAGCCATGTGATTACGAAGCAAACTTCTTAACCACATGGCTATGCCTGCAACTATGGGCACTATGACTAAATTTCTATAAATTTGCACTTAATAATTTCTTCTCTTATAAAGAGAGAAATTACTTTGGCAATACGAGTTTCTGATTCCCTTTTTAGCTTCACAAAACATTTCATTAATATTTCAACATTTATAGAAACATAACTATTTAACACATCTAAAGGAATAAAAAGCATTTTACTTTTTGAGATTTTCAAAATATTTTTATCAATTTGATTTACAATGACTAAAAAATTGAATTATAGTAAAAACATTTTGTAAACATTATTCAACTCACAGATATAGTAAAATATTGCAAGATAAATTAGTTAGAGGTTTGAAAGAAATATTTAAAAAAAGAAAGATATAAAGGGATCTGTTAGTAGTTAAGTTCAAATCATGTAGATTATTTCTGAATTTAAGTAGGAAAAAAAAGCAAAAAAAAAACAAAAACTTAAACTGAGAATGAAAAATTAAAAAGCTTGATAATTAAGAAGATAGAAATACTTGGATTTTAAAAAAAATATCAGTGGGTAAGCAATTGAAGTTAGGTCTTCAATTAGAAGTAATAAGAGTTCAAAGGGGAGATTGATAGTTGAGATTAGGTTAAGATTTGATTGACAGTTATTACAAAATCAATAGTTGAGAGAAAAGGTTGAATCATGCTGTAATATAAGAGAATATTGAATAGTCTTTCAATGATAAGGATATTTGGTTCCTATTTCTAATAGATGTGAAGATTGTGGCAGAAATGAGCACCAATATTCTCCAAAGTCTGCTGCTCCAGTTAACATATAAGTAACTATACATCACAAGATGTGTGATATTATGGACGCATATATGGCTGTGTGGTAGCTTGGGCAAGTTTCTTCTACCATAACCTCGGGATTAACCCAAGCCTGGTAAGTAATGGAAACTGAATGGAAGCTCGTTGGATGGACTGTACCTGTTGGTGAGTGGTAGACTTAACTTGCTGTCTGGTTTAACACCACCATAAGGTCCTTGGATGCCTTTAGCAGATTCCAATTTATAGTAAACTTTCGGACCTAGTCTTCGGTCTGAGGATAACTCCTCTCTTTTCCCACCAGTCTTTCCTTCCTCCTCTAACTATGCCTCAAAAAACATTCGCTGAGTAGTCCTTGTTCAGCTCTGCTAAGGGAATTTGATTTGCTAATGGGGCAACCGTCTTACCCTCATTAAAACTGTGATATTTGGTGAGAACACATCCATCACTAAGAGTAAATTATCCATTCATTATACAAGGCTTTCAGTGACAAGATTCTGACTTCGAAACAGAATCAGAAAAATACATATTTTTCATTGCTGTTTTTCATAGGAACAACAAATATGAATTGGGTAGATAGATCTGTAACAAAGGTATTTAATGAGCCTACTTCAAATTTAAGCTGAAGTTATGTTGTTATGTTGGAATATCTTAGCTGGAAATAGATGCCACTCTTACTTCACAATTGAAAACAATCTCCAATAATATGCGTAAACAACTGCATTTGAAAACCCATCAAAGACATTCCCTCCAACTTGAATATTTTATTTACTGCACACAAATATGGTAGAGTGAACAGAATTATTTCGTAATCAGCGGTGCCCCCCAATGAGCTTCTACGTGGTCGCTTGTGATAGCAGTCAAATCTCTCGAAAATCACATTTTTTAAAAAGAGGACACATTAGATAATGTAGTCCTAGATACCCCTAAGATTGTCACAGTTGGAGTGCCTTTGATGATAGGTCTGGAAAATAGATGTTAAATAAATATATAAGGCTATGTAGGGAATTTATCTTATGAGAATAACCAACCCCCCCCCCCCCCAAAAAAAAAAAAACTACTCTTATTCTGGTCTATTGATGTTACTTAAACAACAGAGGCCCAAGTTCAAATATAACGAATCAACAGAAAGGTCTACCTCATTAAATTTAGGAATATAAAAAAAATCATTTGTAAATTTGAATTAGACACATTTTTGTTAATTTTAGGCCCTTTATTATTTAAGCTGCAATTGAAGAGGAACTTCAATAGTGCGGGGAATTAAAGGTTGAGCAAATATTAGAACTATGTGTAAGTCTACTTGAATCCAGCTTGTATATAAACTAAGGGTTATTAAGAGGAGATGTATATATTTCTTTTCCAGTGACAATTGTGTAATAGAATAATCAGGTGATTATTGATTATATAAGTATGTTACATAAATGTTTAAACAGCTGGTTGCAACTAACTCAGAAGAAATGCCTCTTTGAAGTAACAGTAACAACAGCAATGTCTTTTAAAGTGATAGTCAAACTATGCTGTTTATATCTAGGTTGTTTATACTTGTACTAAATAGCCACAAAACAAATATTTCTACATTTTTGAAGTGAAATTTTCTGAGATAGTAAAGGCAATTTAAACTATCAAACTCACTGTTATTGTTGCTTTTTACACAACTTTATACATAGCAGTGAAATTTTCCTCAAATCACACCCTACTATCTTATAAAAAGAATACATTATATAATGTAGTCCTAGATACACTATACATGTAAAACAAAAAGACAGGATGGCCAAGGCTGGAACACCTTTTATCATAAGTTTGTTCAATCAGGGCTGATCTGAGGCTCAACAACAATATTAATATCCTCTGTAATAGGATTTTCTAAAGTCCTCTAATTCTATTTTAATTAATTATATACATATAATAATACAGTAATTGTTTTTAAAGATTCCATGAATATCAGTTTATCCTATTAATCAAAATCTCAGGTGTTTGACCTAACAAAAAAAGCTATGTTTTTTGAGCTGTTAAAACCAAATTTTCTTTCAAGTAAATATCTACAGCCTTAAGTGCTGTCTCTCTCTCTATATATATATTCATAATTACAGGATTGTGATTCTAAAAATTAAGTGGGAACAGTAGGCATAAGAAAAACTATAAACAAACTTTAAATATTTTTCTTAACTATGATAAAATTGTATTTGTTTGCTATACTGCTAACATTGCAATAACCCTAGGCCTGGTTGTGTGGTTAAGAAGTTTGCTTTGTAGCTATGTGATTTGGGGTTCAATCCCACTGCGTGTCACCTTTGGTAAGTGTCTTCTACCATAGCCTCAGGTCAACAAATACATTGTGACTGAAATTTGGTAGACAGAAACTGTGTGGAAGCCACAATCGGAGGGACAGTCCCTGTTATTAGGTGGTAGACTTAATCCGTTACCAGATGTAACCCTTTTGATACCAACTTGCCTGAACCCGCTCCTGGTTCTATGATAAAAACCATTTGTTTTAAAGTGTTCATATTTAAATTTAAACCTTCCGCTACAATTTTATGTAAGAACTTTTTGTTAAATTATGTTCCAACACTAATTTAATAACGAAAAAGTTAGTCAATTTACTACCCCCCCCCCCACATTTTGATTATTTTCAAAATTAATTGAAAATCAAAGGCAGTGTATTTCATTAGAAATATGGTAACGAAAGGGTTAACATCACCACAACACTCCCTTGCTCTTGGGTACCTTTAGAGGAGTCCACTCTGTTGCAAACATTTGTGCAGGTCTAAGGATAACATCCTCCCTTTCTACCAACAGTCACAGAGGACTGAAGAAAAGGACCTGGATGATGCTCTTCCTCCCTTGACTAAGTCATCCAAAAAAAACCCCAAAAATGTGAACATTGATAATCTAAGTGGATGATATGCTATCACCAAATTGTATTGGTTGTTATCAAATATGAAGTTCTAGTTTTCAATCTATAAAGACTAAACAAAATATTAGTAGTTCATTATGTAAATCTATCAAATATAAATTATCATGAAGAGTAAATAAATTATTAGCTGGTCTTCAAGTTATTAAAAATAAAAATAAAATAAAAATAAAAAAATTGAAAAATAAATAAAAGGAAAAGAAAAGAAAAAAAGGAAAGCAGATGAGGGGAAATCTATATAAAGAATAAAGAATAATAATAATAATGATTTCTATAATAATATTGTTTTAAAAGAGAGTTAAGAAGAAAATATCAGGACATATCTAGAATTAAAGTTTATGAGGTCCGAGAGGTATGACAGAGCGCAGAGATGGGTAAAAGGCATAATTTACAGGCCAGCATGCAACAGATATATATATGTATATATAAGAGCACTATTATTACATTTTTTGTTCGGTTGCAACACTGATCTTTTGTTCGGTTGCAACAGTGACATTTTGGTCAGTTGGAACAGTGATATTTTGCTCAGGAACAGTGATATTTTGCTCAGTTGGAACAGTGATATTTTGTTTCTCTTTGCTATCTGCTGGAACCATGTCTGACTCATCATCACCAAAAGGGTTCTTTTTGTCCTCACACTGTGGCTCTTCCCTAAAAAATGGAGTTATATCCATGTAGGAATGACAAGCTTGAAATAGTATCATTTTAAGTATTAAAATGATACTATTTAGATAATCCATAGGAAAGGGGAGAATTATTTTAAAGTAATAAACCTGGAATTATTATGATCTGAATATATTATTTACAAGTGTAGGTTAATAAATATTCATGTTGATTAAAATTTCAAGAAAGGTAAAAATACATATTTTTATAGGTATCAGGATAACTGCCCTCAGATAATTGCCTAATAGGACAACTGCTCCCTGATAATTTTCCCATTTAAGAGAAAGCACAACCATGGTGGTGCAAATAAATACTAATAAAACTAATTAGGGTTTTATTTTCATGTATACACAAATACAATGATTGATAATAATTACGATAATTAATTTTTACAAAAATAAAATCCTGATTAGTTTTATTAGTATTTCTTTGCACCCCCATAGTTAGTTGTGCTCTCTCTTAATTGGGGAAATTGTCTAGGGGGCAATTATCCAGGGACAGTTGTCCTATGGGAGCAATTATCCAAGGGCATTTGTCCTATGGGGGCAATTGTCAGTGGGGTAATTATCCAGGGAGTAGTTGTCCTAGAACCATTTTTATAACATTTACCTTGACATGCCCAAATGAAAATTTTCCTTTTTCATTTCAATAATACAAAATATATAATTTGTTGAAATTAAAATAATTTAAAATTTGCCATAAACAATGTTAAAATGTACCACACAAAAACTGTTCCATTGTCTGTTATGCAGGGATTATATTAAACAAGATTGCACAAGGTTCTTTTAACATTATACTTATGATCTGAGCATACTAAATACAGACAGTTTTTATATATCTTTTATAAGAATATAATTGTAATCTGCCTCTGGATCTTTCAATAATTTTCTCAAATAATTTTAACCTCTCAGATGCAACTCTTGCATTCAAAGCATCATAGCCAACCCATTTGGTCTGTGCATTGATTGAGAAGATGTTGATTCTTCCTAGATTTCCCTGGGTAAGTAAGTATGCACTCTTTCTAATCTTATCTTTCTATGAGATATCACAAATGACATGTAAACAACTCTGTTGAAAGTAGGGCAACCTTAAAGACACTCAACACGGTCTTTAGATTCTCATCATGGTTATGAATGGAGCAGTGAGAAAGTAGACTGTCTTTAGCTAATGTAAAGACCAGAATACAAGGAAACTGGTGAGGATGTGTGACAGCAAAAATCCACTAGAGATTTTGTAAAATGCCAATAAGTTTGACTTCCATGAGGAGTGTAAAGTCTTAACGTTCTGTGTTCTTGCCCCTTTCTACTCTCCATTGAAGGACAAGAACCTGAAATGTAGACTTTCCATTCCTCACAGCAACCAAACTTATTTACATTCTACAAACTGTCCTTTTGACAATAGCTGTTCAAGCTAATATCTTGTCATCAAGTAAGGCACAGCTACTTATGATGGACCTGAGACAGATGAAGGAGACAACCATTTTCAAGGTAGATTATATTTGTCTAATGCTCACTACTTAGAGAATACAGTTTCAATCAACTAATGTCTTTCTTAGCAATTCATATTCAATTCATTTCCCCTACAAAATGCCTAGCAGCCAATACAGCACCAGACAAATGTTCCGAGCAAAATAACATATACTATCTTTATAGATATTTCATAATGTTTACGTCTGCTTTTCCATGCTGGCATGGGTTGGACGAGATTGTTTTGAAGCAGTATTCTATGGCCGGATGACCTTCCTGTAACCAACACTCATTTTTTAAATTTTAAGTAAGGTAGTTTTTTCACCAATCTTCACCTGTCAAACCACTAAGCCATAGCCGTATTGTTTATGTGGGACATAAACAACATGCACCAGCAGCTTAAGCGATATCAACAATGAAAATTATACAGAGAGAAACACACGCCCCCGCGCGCACGCACACGCACACACACACACACACAAACATATATATAGACAGGCTTTTGCTAAGTTTCTGTCTACCAATTTCACTCACAAGGTATTGGTTAACCCAAAGCTATAGTAGAAGACACTTGCTCAAGGTGCCCTGCAGGGGGATAGAGCTTGGAACTATGTGGTTGCAATGCGAACTTCTTAACCACACGGCCATGCCTGCACCTTAATTTATACTGCAATTTGTGAACAATACTCCTGTCTAAATAATTCCTAATTGTGTACATCCTTGTATAGGCATGTCTTACTATTCATTTGATTTAATTTTTATTACAATTTGTGCACAATAGCATTGTTGGTTACAGGTTTCCAATGGCCCAATCACTAGTTCACTGTATTTCTGATGGCAAGAGTGACAAGGTAATATCTATAACTCAGTGGACTTCATTCGAAGAGTACCAGTTTAGCTATATTACCTACTTTCCTCTCAAGATCCAATCCAACCACTTCCAGTGGCTGTTTCAAAAATCACACACACACACACACACACACACACAATCATTTATATCATGTGCAGGTGAAATACATAGAGTCAAACAGCAAACTTCAGTTTGCTAATTGAATATTTCTAATTAGCCATATATACATCAATCGCTTTATTAGCTCCACTAAGGTTATTTGAAGAGATAATGAGAATCGTGATGTTGATGTTGATGTTGATGTTCAGGCTTTTCTCAAGAGTATTAATAACATAAAGGTTGTTGTTGTTTAGTCCCAGGTCAGCACTGGCTGAGTAGACCTATGATCAAAAGTATTCTAGCTGTGACCATCTCATCTTTTATTTATATTCAGTGTATTAAGGACTACATTATACAATGGGTCCTTCCTTCTTAAAGAGGGCAGGTGTAATTTGAGGGAGATTTGGCTGGTATTTCTAGCAAATTGAGCAACCATGTAGAAGCTCTCTCATGTTGGCAGTTGCATGGACTCCCTCAATATATGGTAGGTGAAATATATATATATATATACACAT
>JAOPJM010000374.1:1256218-1269011 GCA_027124095.1 Muusoctopus leioderma | reverse complement strand
TCCAATTGTAGTGACGAAAATAGCAACCAGGAGAAGATATTGGATCTTATGTTACAATTCTACACAGCCTCGCCGGACACTGTAAATTTGGGGTTGTAACTGTATATCGAGCCGAAAACATTGGTGGTTTGACTATTTCCGGAATCTCTTCTGACCATATCCGACATAGATTCCTTGAGAACTTTTCCTTGAATCTTGTACAAGCAATCACCAAAGCTCGTTCTCTGAGAGCTGCTCGAAGAAATGCAGATGCTTACCAGCAATCTGCCATCCCTCTAAGTGCTTTATCTAGAATTGCAGCAAAAATAGATTCCAGTTCTCTTAGCAATAAGCATACTAATCAACAATAGCCACAGTATTGCCATTTACAATCATTGCTGCATCAAGGGAGCAAGGGCACATCAAGGAAATCAACTTGAAAATGCTACTATCAGTGTATGTATGGCTAACCAAGGTGTTGATGGTTTATTCGATTCGGATGGTTTCACCAGTTTCATAGATGAGGCTGTTTGCAAGAATATCTCACTCTCATCATCTCAACAATGTCTTGAAATTGGACTGGAAACTCAATCTAAGCAGATTGTTTCGTCTTCTTTCCTATTTCAAACATCTCCTTGCGTGTTTTTCCTTTGTATCTTGTATCAAATGGTGCATTTAAATGCTTTGCCTCATTTGTATTCGTCTATAATTCCGGGATATGGCGTTCTTAAACGACATGACTCTATTATATTTAAACTTAGAGGATTATTTAAACAAAAATATTGTTATCTGAGTTGTTCATGTGTTGGTGACCACCTCCTCATATTTTTCTCACCTATACATTGATTTGAAATCAATTATTACTAAATCTCGCCGATTTTCTGTACTTGATGAAATTGTTAAGAAAGAGACTATACGGCTTCTTGACGAATACATGTGGTGGTGGTAAGAAACAGTGGTAAACAACAGCTTTTTGTCGACTACTCACAAACGATACATCGCTATTACTTTCCAGATACCTATTCACTTCCTAATATTGAAGACCTCGTTCTATTTCCTAAAATAAATTCTACAACAAACTACATCTGAAAGTAGCATACCATCAGATTCCACTCCATATTGACGATATAATATATAAACTGATTTTTTAGCTGATGGGCACTTATTACAGTTTACAAGGTTAGCGTTTAGTATGACTAATGCCGTAAGCGAATTTTCAATGAGTCATGGATAGTATAATTACTGACAATGCTATCAAAGGAGTTCATGCCTATCTCGACGATGTTTTTGTCGTTGGTATTGAAGAACTATGAGAACTTAGCTGAATTTGTTTCGGTCACTAAGAGACTCAATTGTACAATGACAAAGGTCTTCTCCGCCAAACATTTATTTGTTACCTCAGATACAACATAGAAAAGAATTCTCTGCAAGCTTACCCGGAAAGATTGAAAACCTCTCGTAGATTAACCGATACCTGTTAATGCTAAACAACTACAACGACTACTAGGTTTCATTAGTTACTACACTAAATTGTTGTCTCTTTCTCGGAACTAATTGAACCCCGACTAAATCCTCCATTTCCATGGCAAAAAGACATCCGGATGCAATTCATCTGCATAAAATTTCAATAGTTAATACCTCTCTCTCACCTATCTTACCTGAAGTTTCACTACATGTTGAAACTGATGATTCTAGAACTACAATATCCAGAACTCTTTTTCACTCTGAACAAAATATGTCATCAACTAAAAAGGGGGCTAAGATTATGATAGACAGTATTAGGAAATAGTGAACATGTTTAACCTCAAGGCTATTTTAGATTACACACTGATCAACAAGCGTCCTCACAAAAGTAGAGGAAAAACGAAGAATGAAAATATTCTTCGTTGGCGCTTAGAATTATTGCTCTACAATTATGATATATGATACATACCGGGCAAAAATAACATAACTACTGATGCTCCTGAAATCAGAACATTATTAAATACCGCTGGGAGGTATTTCGTCCGTCGCTTTATCGATTCTGCACATCCAACACACCTTTTTGACTTCATATAATACGGTATATTTTCGATTACTTGTCCCTGACAAGATAATAATAGCGAAAGGAAATGTCATCTTTGAAAACATCAACACATGTTTAATTATCCCAACGGTATCTTTTTCTTGAGATTTTCCTTATTCGTAGCAACTTACGACACATTGTTGAAATATTAATCGTATTAGTTTTAAAATAGAAAATGATGTTATATATCTGTGAATATTTTAAGACATAACTAAATATACACAATGGGTAAAACGTTAGAGAAGTATTTATTGCTTCATTTAATTACATTATTTTCCACTAAATATTTTAAGACATAACTATGCACATATAATGGGTAAAAGGTTACAGAAGCATTTATTGCAATCGAAGTTATTTTTTGTTCATTGTTTCTGTTTATAAATTAATGAAATACGTAGTAAGTGGTACTTTTTGACTTTGAAAATTTCTTTAGTTTAAATATAATTAGTGGAATATATTTGGATTTAAGTGCTAAAACCTACGACGACGTCGATAAGTAAAACAAGATATATATATATATATATATATATATATACTCATTCAACATTTCAACACTAAGTAAGTCCTTAAACACTTTTAGAATATTTACGGAAAAGTTTGATATATTCTACATTTTTAATCTTTTCCTGAAAATTTAAATATAAACAAAGCAAATGGTTGTGATATGTATAACATTACCAATAAATTGGTGTTGTGCAAAGCTCAAATCAACCAATGATTGTTTGACTCTTAATACATCGTGGAAATATTTCTTATTGGTTTCTACTGCAAGTGTCGGTTTTTCCCAAGAATTAGCTAATACATAAAAGAAAAGCCCATGGTCGGTCATGGTAAGTATTAGAAAAAAACCTGATTCACAACGGCTTATAATAAGTGACTTCATCAAAAACAGAAGCGTAAACTTTATAACACATTCTGTATATGTGTCACTGCTTAAAACCTTAGCAGTTGTGTAGTGTTTAGATGGCAAATAAGTAGCACAGATGTTAACTCTCTCTATATAACACTGATTGGAGGATTAGAACATAAAACTGCGAGTTGATGAAATATTTTTTCGTCTCGAATATAAATGTTCCTGTTACCTACAGCAGTGAGTTGTGTCAAGCTTGGAAGAACCTATTTATAGCTAAGTGGACTGGGCTATTGAAAGTCGTGTATCTTTGCCATGGATATTGGGCAGAACCTGGAATATAATATCTACTGTAAACCTATTGAAAGCCTTTTCTTAATAGTACAGCCACATCCGAAAAAAACAAAATCATTGTTCTTATTTTTGTTGTTTAACCCCAGGTTAGTGTCGATCAAACATACATATGTCTAAATACTGGTACTTATTTTATAGACCTCCGAAAAGATGAAATGCAAAGTTGGCCTCGGTGGGATTTAAAATCAGAACGTAAAAGAACATGAGTATTTCGTCCGTCGATCTACTGATTCTGCCCATTCATCACCCATTTTGTCACTTGATATTTTCGATTGCCTGACACAGGCAAGATAATAATAATTGTGTAACATAGACACAAGGCCTTAAATGTCAGAATAGAGAACGGTCGATGATATAGACCCATTACTTGATTGAACTTTATTTTTATCGACCCCGGAAGGCAGAATCAACTTCACTGAGATTTGAACTCAGAACGTAAAGGAACATTACTAAATACTGCTTGAAGGCATTTTATCCGTCATCCTATCTATACTGCATACCCACCGCACCTTTTTGTCTTTATACAATACGAGATATGTTCGATTACTTTTCACAGACAAGATAATAATAGAGAAGGAAAATGTCATCTTTGCAAACATCAACCCTTATTTAATGATCCCAAAGGAATCTTTTTCTTGAGATTTTTCTTATTCCGAGAAAAATGTAACACGTTGTTCAAGTAGTAAACGTGTTAGTTTTCACATAGAAAATGAAGTTATTTTCCTCGGCAGAAACATAACTATGTTTACACAATGGGTAACATAACTATGGGTAAACAAAGTTACAGAAGCATTTATTGCTATCAATTTTGTTTTCATTGTTTCTTGTTTATAAATTAATGAAATTCTTAGTAAATGGTAAATTTACTTTGTAAATTCCTTCAGTTTACCTAAATATAATTAGTGGAATATAATTGGATTTAAGTGCTAAACCTACGAAGCTTTCGATATTAAAAGAAATAAGAAATATGTATTCAACATTTCAACATTAATATTTTACATTTTTAATCTTTTCCAGAAAATGTAAACATAAACAAAAGAAATTGGTGATGTGGAGAGCTGACTCTCTATGAAAGAATGTTCGACTTTTTAAAACATCTTCTCAAATGTTATTTCAGAAGCCGAATAGTGCGGTGAATGCCAGAATCGTTAGAACGTCGGACAAAATTCCTTCCAGTATTTCTTTTGGCTTTATACGTTCTGAGTTCAAATCCCGCTGAAATCATCTTTGCTTTTCAGTCTTTCGGGGTCGATAAACCAAGTACCAGTCAAGTATTTGGGTCGATTTAATCGACTTACTCTTCCCTAAAAATGTCTGGTCTTGTGCCAGCGTCTAAAAGAAATAATTTTAGACGCTGGATTTAATTTTCTTTTTGCTTATGTACGTAAATACATAAACAATTACAAGATAGCTCGCATTGACTTCCACCGAAAGTGTTGAGTCTTTTTAAGAATGAGCTAATACAGAAACGAAAAGTCCATGATCGTCCTCGGTAACTACTAGAAAAATACTGATTCTCATCTTAGATTACGTGTTTCAACAAAAACAGATGTGTGAATTTTTATAACACATTGTGTACTAGAGTCACTACTTGAAAGCTTTGACGTTGTGTAGTGTATATATGGCAAATAAATCCACCCAGTTCACATCACTCTCTAAATTTCGCTCATTGGATGATTTGAACATGAACCTGCAAGCTGGTGAAATACTCATTCGTCTCGAATATAAATGTTCCCGTTACTTACAGCAGTGAGTTATGTCAAGTTTGGAAGAGCATATTTATAGCTAAATGGATAGGGCTATTGAAAATTAAATGTCTTGGCCATGGATACAGGGTATAACCAGGAATAATAATATCTACTGTAAACTCTTTTGTTAACAGTACAACACTACCCACGACTGTATCATCTTTGGTTCTTGTTTTTCAGCCACATCCGAAGAAACAAAATCTTTGGCGTTATTGTTGTTGGCTTAAACCCCAGGTCAATGCTGATCAAACATAAATATGTCTAAATATGATCCAACTGTGACCACCTAGTCTCAGTTTCAGACGTAGTATATTTATAACTACATTATGTAGTTCCTTACTTTTGAAGACAGTACAGTGTGATTTCAGGAAGATTTGTCTGCTATTTACCTTGATGGTCGAACGGGCACGTAGAGGCTCCTGTGATTTATTAGCCCACAGTTCATCTAGCTGCCGGGAATACGCACCAAAACCTCTAGCAAAAGAAATTACCTGAAATAGATCAAAAGGTCAAAGAGTGTCAGAACTCTTCATGGTGTGTCTTGGGCAACCTTTAAACGTGGTGGAGCCCATCACTCTCCAGGTCGTAATACTTGTTTGTTTACAAGCTGAGTGGACTGGAGCAGTATGGAGTAAAATGCCTTGCTCAAGGACACAACACGCCATCCTCACCGGGAATTGAACCCACACCTTTCGATCGTGAGTCCAGTAGCCTTCCCACTATTTTTCACTTGATATAATACGAGTTATTTTCAATTTTTTGTCACAGAGAAGATAATAATAATTTCTGACTTATCCACAGGGCCGCATATTTTAATCGATTTAATATTTAAATCGGTTCAATATTTTAATCGATTCAATCGATTCATATTTTAATCGATTCAATATTTTAATCGATTTAATCGATTTCAGTACAAAACGGGAACTTATTAATAGACCAGGAAGGATGAGGGCGAAGATGACCCGGCTAGATTTGAAATCAGAACGTAACGGGACATTGCGAAATACCGTTGGAAGGCATTTTGTCTGGCGCTTTATCTATACTGCACATCCATCGCCCTTTTTTTTCAATTAATATAATACGTGTTACTTTCGATTGCTTGGCACAGACAAGATAATAATAGTGAAGGAAAATGTCATATTTGAAAACATCAACCCTTGTTTAATGATCCCAAAGGAATTTCTTTTCCTTGAGAGTTTTCTTATTCCTAACAAAGTATGACACGTTGTTCAAAGAGTAATCGTGTTAGTTTTACAAAGTAGAAAATGGATTTATTCTCCTCTGAATATCTTAAGATATTGCTATGTTTACACAAAAGTTAAAAAGTTACATAAGTTATCGATTTTGTTTTCGTTGTTTCTGCTAATAAATTAATGAAATTTGTTGTAGAAGGTAATTTATTACTTCGCAAATTCCTTTAGTTTACTTGAATATAATTAGTGGAATATAATTGGATGTAAGTGCTAAAACCTACAACGATGTCGATAAGAAAAAATGATATATGTATTCAATATTTCAAAATTGATAAACCTTAAACACTTTTAAATATTTGTGGAGAAATTGTCAAATTCTAGATGTTTTAAATATTTTTCATAAAATTTAAATATAAACAACACAAACTATTGTGATTAGCACAACATTACAAATGCATTGGTGATATGTAGAGTTTAACTCTTAACATCCTGTAGGACACGGTTCCACATGGTACCACAACATCATCGCATTGATGTGAATTATTGAAATATATATTTGGTGAAGAGGAAATATTTGTGTGTGAAACTGCCTCAAACACCTGTGTTTTCTTATCTGCAAATTTCATAATAATTAAGCCCCTAAAACCCCATTTTTAGGCATTTTCTACTCAATCATTACAGTTGAAAATCATTTTTAACAGGATATTAAGAGTTAATCTTTCTACTAAATACATATTTTTGGCAACCTTTTTCTATTTAATCAGTTACTTCATTTTTAAAATGAATTATTTATTTTTCTTATATTATCTCTAATAAATAAAAATTGTCGGCATTTTGACTTGCTGGACTCTGTTTGCACACGGAAGCACTGACCCAGATGTATGAGAAGTATGTATATGCAAGTCCCACTTGAGTATTGTACAAGATTAGTAACTTATCTGAGCTGAAATATTTTCTTGCAGAAGTTTTTGATATACAAATTTGGTAATGTTATATATGAGAGATCACCATGAAAGATCAGAGATAGTGATGTCTAGCAATTGTCGTAAATCTGTGGCCTTTGGTTGTGTGTTGTTTATGCGTAGGGAGGATGTAGTGTAACTGCTTTGTTGATATGTCTTTGTTCCATTGAAGGAGACAGGGTTGTCATTCACCTACATCTTTTTTGAGCTCTCTGTTCAAGAAAGCAGTGCATGTCTGGCATCAGTGGTCAAGGTGGTATGTGGAAGGTTAAAGAGTGAGATGTGATGTAATTTATGTAGGTGTGTGCATGTGCATATATGTGGTATTAGAAATAACAGCATGTGTGTTGTCATAAGTAACAGCAAGAAGAAGAGTATGGAAAACATAACGGAGCATTGGGGTACACCACAGTTAACAGAATGTGTTCGAGAGAGCCTCATCAGTGCATGCTGCAATGGAACAATCTGACAATGCTGTGGAAAAACTTAATAACATACCGTTACTTGGGTAGTAAAAAATAAAATATATAAAGAAAAAAATATATATATATATATATATATATAAATCTATGTTCTCTATCAAGTAAACTTAGTTTTGCAAAGAGAATGTCAAATGTTATTTTCAGAGGTGGAGACTGATTAAAATAGCAGATTTATACTTCTAAAAAAAGGTCACTTTTCTGTTTTTAATTAAAATTACTATAACTACCATAATGAAAACTAATTTATCCTACTTCACATATCTAACTAGAAACTACTCATGTATTTTGCTATGCAAATATGAAAGTATTTAGACAACTATATAGTAAGCAATTTGTGTTGTAAATATAAATACTCTAGTCATTCGTAAAGATAAGTGAATATTTTGAACCCCGAGCTGATAGATTCTGAAACGGAAAAGATTAATCTATACATTTTATATCTAAAAGTGATAAACAATATTAAGCTAAAAAAAAAATCTTCATATGAGGAAGATATGTAACAAATTGTCAGTATATTTTAAAATATACTTAGAAATTTTAGATTTGTTGAATGTGCAATGTGAACTTCAAAAACAAACCGATTTCAAGTGAATTGAGAAATCAAAAAGACAACTATATGGGTATGGTAATGTAATAAGATGAATAAGGTGAATACTAAGTGAAAAGGATCTTGATCCAGTAATGGAAACACAGGCATATCAAGGAAAGTTTGGTGACAACTAAATCTGATTTGAATCAAGCTAAGAAAAAATATCTGTAAAGGATATAGATGGAGTGAGGATGCTATGTTGACTCATCAAACCTTATATCAAAAAGGACATAAAAACTATTAATGATAATATGTTAACTGATAGTTACTAATTAAGTTAATAAACATGAATTTAGTAATATTAATAAAAATAAAAACATTTAAGAGTATAGTGGCATGTTGACTGTTTGGCAGAGTATATATATAATTCTACTTGTTTCAGTCCACATCACTAGTTAAACATTAGAAACGTTTAGAAAAAGTAAAAGTCAAAATTTAACGAAGTAAATTAAATCTTAGTATTCACTAACTTTTAAACATAAAATTGAAGAAAAAAATCAACTGAATTGCCATAATATAATACTTTTGGTTAAAATGGAAGGAGAGAACCTAATGTGCAGGTTACAACATTAATAACAATCTGGGCGTGTATTTGGTACTTACACATTCCATCATCACCTATAAAAATAAACATCTAATTGATAATTAACAATGAAGTCTATTCTTTAAGCAAGAAATATCAGTCTTGAATCAATAAAATATATATCACTGTTAAAGCATTCTGAACAATATATACTTTAATATATTAAAATATAACAAAGTGCTTCTGTTTGTGTTGTTTTTTGTTCTTGAGATCTTTTGAATATATTAATACGCTGACGCAGATCCTGCTTTCAAATTAAACCAGATTGAACTTCTAAAATTTCTGTGACCTTCACACTTAACTGCTATGTTGATGAACTTCAAACTCTTTTTTCAGGATTTACATACTTACCTATATACACATACATACACATAAAGAACATACTCTTGAAAAAATAAATACACCGACACACACACACAAGAAAACACAAACAATCAAAAACCATCACCCATTATCTCCCTCGACTGGAACATCTTTTCTGCTGAGAAACATCATTTAGCTCTTTTACTTCTGTTAGCCATTATCAGACATGTTTCTTTATATTGTTTCTTGATCAAGGAACATAGTCCAAATGTGAGAAACAGCATTCAGCTATTCTGTCTCTTGATAAAGGGCCACAGCCCAAAATGTTGAACTCTACCCAATTTCTTCCTCACATTGTAAATGAATTACTTTGTGCTTGTTTGTTAGTGTTTTTTGTTTGTTCCTGCGAACTTTTGGATACAGAACAAAGATAGTTTTCATTTTTAACAAACAAATTTAAAAAAATAAGACAAGAGATTGACCAACTGATTCTCTCTTGCTCAACTTCAAACCTATTGAGGTTACAGAAACCTGTCTACAACAAACTAAATGCAATGTGCCCCGATGACCATTCTACACCATGCAGCCAGATGCTCCATGTTACAGCAAGCAGCAAGGTTACTGACTGAGCTAAAATATGGCAGCATTTAACTACCCACAGCCATACAACAACACCACCTTTTCTATCTTCCTTACACTCAGACGAAGGGCAAGTTAGATTTGTTCATCCCTCACAGCAACTGAACTTATCAAACTCTTCTATAAAATATGCCATGTCCAGTATATTGGATCTTATGATTGGTCACATACAAATAATGAGTTACTTCTGCACCATAGGTCTGCTTAAGCAGAGCAGCTGAAGGGGCCAGGGCAATGTACCAACAATAACCAAAGCATGAAGATTATAAAATTTAATAATTTACCCTTATCGAGGAAGTCATTCCATTTTCGAGACCACTGTGATAGCTGCTTTGCATAAGATTTTTCTATATCACTTCTTGTTTCGATTAACTGCCTTAAGCTGTCACAAAGTTTACTGCCATTTTCAATCCGTTTTACAGACCGGTTGTATTTTCCTAACTCCCAGAAACTCTCACTTGCTTGGTTGTTATACTCATCCATAACAGACATGTGTAACAGTTGGCAGTCACCTAAAATTAGAAACAACAAAAAAAAATAATTAGGAAATGGTAGTTATAAAAGCATGTGAGAGTTTTATTACAATATGACAATTGATACAAAAATGTATTTTATATAAAGATTAGGTGTGGATACTCATTGTTATTTCTGTTTTACATATTCTATTTTTTGACATGAGATTGTCTTACAATAACACATGTAACATATTTCCTCCCACCACAATATAGTAAATACTGAGAAAGACCTCTGTTTTTTATTCTATATTTTATTCACATCTAAAGGATAAATATTATGCCAGACAAAACTGCAGACTTACAGACTTTTGCCATCAAGTAAGAATATATATTTAAAAAAAAAAAAGGATATATATTAGTCACTGTTAATATTTTCAACAAATTTACTGTAAGGTTCTGTACTAAGTGAAAAATATGTAATAAGCAGGCAAAGATATGTGGATTAAAAAGTTTCCTTCACAAAAGAGTAGATGCTCCAATCTGGTCAAACAATAACTAGGGCAAGGCACGATGGTCAGGTGGTAATATATATCTCTCAGGGATAGCTTCCCTTCAGCACATTTCTGGGTGAGACTGGCCACCCTGCTAGAAACCTCATCCCAGATCCTATCCACCTGGAGCTCTAGACCGAACCAGAACCCAAGCAACTTAACTGGTCCATCAGTTCAGAGTCCCACAATGTTGGCCAGTAGCACGGACTTGCCTCTCCAAATGCCGAGCTGCAAGCCTACCAACATCTCTGGGTTAATTTTTGCCCCTGTCAATACCTCATATTCCTTTAGGATGGCACCAACTACCTCAACCTCCGTTGTGTCTGACACCACTATGGTAACATCATCTGCATATATTTACACATCTTGCCCATGTCCCAGTTTGAATGGGATACTCCTCAACAGCTCCAGTTTCCACAGTAGTAGCTCAAGAGTGAATATATACAGAAGAGATGAGAGAGTACACCCTTGATGGACCGAATGTGTGATCTGAAATGGTCCCAATAGGTGGCCATATGGTCAGAGCACCAAGCAGATGCCGCCGTACACTGAAGCATTCCAGCCTCTAAAAACAGGACTGAAACCGGCTTCACTGAAGACAGCTATGAAGTAGTGATGGTCAACCCTATTGAGAGATTTTTACCAAATTTATCATAGCCCCACTGAAGCCAGATTTGTTACCCACCCTCTCCACAATTAGCGCACATGGTGCATGTTGTTGTGGATATAACTGCCTTGGAACATGCAGGTCAGTGCTTTCCCGACCACACTACTGATGACAAATGCCAACCTCTTTGCTAGCACCATGACCAAAATCTTAAACTCTGTATTTAGCAAAGTTATGAGCCAAAAATTATCGATACTGTTCCCTTTGTTCCCATCCTTCCTCTGCAGCGCTACCACTCCTCAGCTCACAGACCTAGGAATTATCCTGTTCTACTGTTAGTTGCAGTAAGCATCAGAAAAGACATTGCATATAAGTCTGGCATGAGCACAATTTAAAACCTCCCTTTTACAGCTATCGAGTTTTGTCCCAAGACAAGACACACAAATCTGCTTGCCTCAGTTTGCCTGTTTGACAACATATTTAACTCCTTTCAAATGAGATTGAGTTGGTTATTAGCAGGAGGAAAGGTTTTCTGCTGTAAAATCAATAGCTCCAACAATATGAAAATGTCAAAATTTTTAAAAACAATTCCAACCATACTACTTGCGCAGGTAGATGAATACAAAAAAAGTCAGTAGGTAGTTAGTTTTCTACTGTGTGGCACCTTGAGCAAGTGTCTTCTACTATAGCCTTAGGCCGACCAATGCCTTGTGAGTGAAATTGGTAAACAGAAACTGTATAGAAGTCTGTCATATATATATGTGTGTGTATGTATGTGTGTGTGTGTTTGCATATGCGTCCACAAAAGTCTTGATTGTTGATATCATTTACCTGCTGGTGACCGTTATCGGTGATCATTTGTTTACATTCCGTGTATGATAATTGACCAGCAGATTAGTTGTTCAACGGTTAAAGATCCATGGAACAACTACCTTACTTACAAAAGTTTGCAAGGGTTGGCAACAGGAAGGGCATCCGACCACAGAATACTGCTCTAATAATAAAATTCGTTCCAACCCATACCAGCATGGAAAAATGGACGTAAACGCGATGATGATGATGAGTTAGTATGACAAAAATAATTTACTGTTCTTTAATAATATTTTTCTTTCTTAACATTTTCCTTCTAAAAACAAAATTTAGTCCTAAAACTTTCTAAATGTTCAGTGTAACAATAAATGTTGTCAGGACAAGAACTTCAAATTTGGAATAAACTGGCCTAATTAAAATGTATATGTATCATTTTAGCTATATTTACCTAACACAACAATCACTCAAGTTAAGTGAAAGCTTGCCTTCTTATTTCGTCAAGTAGAATCTAATTCTCTTGCTTCAGTCCAACACTTTATCCATCAGACATAATAATAATAATAATTGTTTCTAATTTAGGCACAAGGCCAACAATCCCCAGTACTTGACTGGTACTTTATTTT
>JAOPJM010000374.1:1079321-1091488 GCA_027124095.1 Muusoctopus leioderma | reverse complement strand
TAAAATCTGTCCTGCGATTCTTTCCTCAGACATTCTAACCACATGCCCATAGTACCGGAGCTGTGATCTCTCAATGCGGAGAAGTAGTGGCTCTACCTGGAGTGACTCCTTGATCTCCGAGCTACATACCCTATCAAGTAACATTACTCCAGCGACCCTTCGGAGGAACCCCATTTCGGCCGCTTGTATTCTTTCGGTCACTACCCACATCACCTGTGTCAGATCATTCAAAGACATTCACTCTTCCATTCACTGATGAATGATACAGTTCTACAAGTTTGGACATTTATATGAATCCTGAACCAGCATTCTTCACAAATTCCACAAGTCAACCACTTGACTTTGAAGTAAATGTGACATGTATTTTTCAGTCAAGTGGGTTTAACCACTCTTATTTCATCTATCTGTTCCCCAAAGGTATTAGTGAAGAGTTCTAAATGAGAACCAGTAGAAGGTTATGGATTCCATTCATCAAAAGCCTATTTATTGCCGCAGGTTGCACCCATAAAACTGCTGCCTCAGTTTTATAGGAAATGAGAAGTTAGTGGAGATAAATGAAATGATCCTAACTGGAAATTGAAATTGGATTGCATAGTCCATTTACTGAGAAATACAGCCACACACACAATACATTTACTGAGACATACAGTCATACACAGGACATTTACTGAGATATACAGTCATACACAGTCTATGTACTGAGACATACATCCATACACAGGACATTTACTGAGATATACAGTCATACACAGGACATTTACTGAGACATACATCCATACACAGTCTATGTACTGAGACATACATCCATACACAGTACATTTACTGAGACATACATCCATACACAGTATATTTACTGATACATACAGTCATATACAGTCCATTTACTGGGACATACATCCACACAGTCCATTTACTGGGACATAGCCATACACAGTCCATTACTGAGATACAGCCACACACAGTACATTTACTGTGACATACAGCCATACACAATCCATTTGCTGAAAATACAGCCATACAGTACATTTACTGAGACATACAGCCACACAGTAAATTTATTGATACAGACAGCCATATATAGTACATTCACTGAGACATACAGTCATACATGTTACATTTACTGACACATACATCCATACAGTCAATTTACTGAGATATACAGCCATACACAGTACATTTAGTGAGACATGACATACAACCATACACAATCCATTTACCGAGATATACAGCCATACACAGTACATTTAGTGGGACATGACATACAACCATACACAGTCCATTTACTGACATATACAGCCATACACAGTACATTTATTGATACATACAGCCATATATAGTACATTCACTGAGATATACAATCATACACAGTACATTTACTAACACATACAGCCATATACAGTACATTTACTGAAACATACAACCATACATTATCACAACTATAAGCAAAACATCTAAAATAGAGAGGAACTAAAGCAGCTAGCTTGGGAATTTATTAATATAATTGGCAGTGTGTCTGTCTTTCTCACTGTTCATCCATCATCAAAAGGGAGAAATTCTGTTCTTATTGGAATTATCTCACTATTATATACTAACTAGAGTGTTACCCATCATGACAGGTACTGTTGGGACTATACTTTTGCCACTGTGGGTAATATCAGGTAATATTACATCTGTAATTAATTGTTGGTTAAACAGTATTATTGTCATTAATAACATATTTATTGCAAATATACAAATGGGAAATTTGTTTTATTTAATTTTATTTTGATTTAATAAATATTTATATTTTGAAAATTAGCATTCATTTCATTATTTTGGATAAGCACAATGAAATTTGAAAACAGTAAAATCACAATTATTATACCTAAGTAACATTACTTGATATTACCAACAGTGGCAAAAGTATACTTCCAAAATTACTCATCATAGAACATGGGTTAAGTGGACTCGAGGTGCAGTTCATTATGCAAGGACACATAGAGACATAAATGTTGGAGTAAGTCAAGACAGTGCAGTATATGGTGGAATTAGTACATAGTATCTATTGGACACTCAACAACAACAACTTTAACTTACTTGTTAGCTCTTTCTCCGCCAGAAGTCTGCGCTGAGCTTGTGGCTTAATCCTCTGCTGGTCCAATGGCTGCCGCACTAGCTGTAAATGTATCTCACTCTGATTTTTTACTTTATTTAAGATTTGAAACTTCATAATAGGAACATTTTTGTCTGATTTATGTGATGCAATCATTAGAATAGGCTTCAAAGGGGCTGCACCAATGTCAGAAAGTTTATTAGGGATTTTCTGTACAAGTTTAGCTGGCATTGGTTGTAGTAACAGATTTTGGGGTTTGTCCCATACATTTTTCACATTTAGTATACCTGTTGGAGATGTCATTCTATTTACAAAACGAATTGAAGCAGCCTTGTGTTCTGGTAAATTCAAAGGTTTGGGCTCTTTAATCTCTGCCTTATCTTTTACACTCTCATCATTCTGGTCATAGTAGTACTCCTCAAACTTTTTATTGGCAAAGAAATTCTCGGAGATGGTTTTACTTTTCACCGGAGACATTATTCCAAAACAACCACTTTCTTTTTGCCAAGATAATATCTGCTGCAGATAATTCAAGTGTAAAAATTCATAAAATCCAATACTTGGGCAGACAAATTCTGTTAAAGAAAACACATTAAGGAACCAATTATTAGTTCAAATTATTAAAAAACTAATGTTTTTATTTTTAAAGATATATATTCATTGACAAAAAAAGGCAAAATTAGAAAAACAGCAAAATTTAAAAAAAGAAGCAAAATTTAAAAGAAAAACCAAAATTAAAAATAAAGAAAAAAAAACTTGCTGGCTGCCTGCAATAAATGTTGCATATTGCTGCTGCAGTGAAGCAGACATAAAGAGAATATCCATTAGAAGCAAACAAATTTAGTGCAAGACGCACAATTTGCAGTGATGTTAGTTAATGGAACTTTACATTACTGTAAAGTGTTAATTTACATTTATCACATTTTGGTGACAAACAAACATTGCGAGGAAATAATTATCATGATGCTAACAATAGCTGTGAAGCTGATGCTGGCAACAATGGTTCTTTCACAATGGCAACTGTGAAGTTGTGATATTCATACTTTTGTTAAGATCATTAACAATGTAAGTGAATTGCTTCCAACTGAGAATTGAAACCCTGGTGTTTGACCTAACTACTAGTTGTTGTTTTTTTTACCTTGTACAGTACCAGTTTGGGAAGGAAAAGAATAAGACCTTTAAATCAACCACTGGTATATTACTGGTACTTATTTTATTGAAGCCAATGTGAAGTTATGAAACTCATATGTTTGTCTGGGTGTTAGCAATGTGAGTGAAACTAGTTGGCAATGAAAATTGGATTATAAATTCAATTTATTGAAAATTTTAATAATAATTTCTCTAACATAGGCACAAGGCCAGAAATTTGAGGGGAGAGGATAGTCAATTAAATCTACCCTAGTTCTTGAAATGGTACTTTATTTTATCGACTCTGAATGAAAGGGTGAAAGACAAAGTTGGCCTTGGCAGGATTTGAACTCAGAAGATAAAGGGCCGAAACCAATACCACAAGGCATTCTGTCCAACTCACTAACAATTTAGCTAATCCACTGCCCTTTTTAATAATAATAATAATAATTGTTTCTAACATAAGTATAAGGCCAGAAATGTTTTGTGGGAGTGTAAATAGTAGATTATATCAACACCAGTAGTTGACTGGTACTTGATTTTATCGACTCCAGAAGGATGAAAGGTAAAGTTGACCTTAAGAGGACTGCAAGGCCTTTTTGTCTAGTGCTCTAGTGATTCTACCAAACAACAACTACTACTACTACTACTACTACTACTACTAATAACAATAACAATAATAATAATAATGATGATAATTGTTTCTAACATAGGCACAAGGCCAACAACTCCAGTACTTGACTGGTACTTTATTTTATCGACCCCAAAAGACTGAAAGGTAAAGTTGACCTTGGCGGCATTTGAACTCAGAACATAAAAAGCCGGAACAAATACCGCAACACTTTACCAATTCTGCCAATCCACATAATAATAATAGTAATAATTCTTTATTTTCAGAGAAGAGACTGAAGAAAGAATAACCATTAAAAAAAAAACACGTTGTGGTGTAACAATTGATTAGGCTTTTTTGTTTTTTTGCACATAAATAAAAAACAAATATTAAAAAAACCAGAAATAGTAAACATCAATAAAAAATAAAGGAGAATATAGCCAGCTGGGAGGGACCAGGGTACCTTGAAATTCTTAATTCTCCTCAGTTCAAGACATACATTGTTTCCCTACTTCAGACAATAGGGTTCATTCATACATGCCATTACTGTTACTATCTTCTCCATTTTAGACAACTGACCCCAAAACAGGGCTTTCATATTTTCCTTTCATACTAACTTTAAGGGGATGTTTGAAGAAAGGGACAAGGTTTGTGTTGGAGAGAAAAAAAAAGCCCTAAGCCATTTCAACCAGAATCACTGTCCCACCATTTTCAGTGTAGACACTAGAAAAACACTGCCTGTCTGTATTTACCAAAGCATGGGAGCCAGAGCCATCTCTACAGTGATTCAAGATAACTACTTAACCCTTTCGTTACCATATTTCTAATGAAATGCACTGCCTATGATTTTCAACTAATTTTGAAAATTATCAATAATTTGGAGGGATTTAGTAAAATAACTAACTTTCCCGTTATTAAGTTGGTGTTTGGGACATAACTTAACAAATAGTTCTTACATAAAATTATAATGGAAGGTTTAAATTTAAATATGAACTCTTTAAAACAAATGGTTTTTTATCTATAGAACCACGGGTGGTTTCATGCAGTTTGGTATCAAAAGGGTTAATATGGTCATACATGTGAGAATAGCTGTTCAATATAATCCTACAGGCTGGTGATGACCAACTGACAAAGGATAAGTGCAGGGAGGCTGGCTTCCCCATCCCCTGCCCCTAACACACCTTGAATATACCCAGCATATATATCTGCAGTGTACTGGCAGTGTTTTTGGAAATTGTCCATAATGTTGGATTTGAATTTTCTGTACACAAAACTGAGCAGCTCTGTAGTAAACGATAGTAACATAGTAATAGTAACAATACAACAACAACAACAACAAGAATAACAACAACACTAGACATTGAATGTATTTTAGTCTCAGCACTTCTTGTTGTATAAGAGGTCTACCGTTTTCCTAATGGATTCCCAACAGTAAGGAAAGAAATTAGAAGATCTAGCATTAACAATACACTGACTTTGTTGACCTAAGAATCAATCTATTTTGTTGCTGCAAAATCTGTAGATTGTGAGTATGGGTGTGCATTGGGGAGGGGAGGGGGGGGACAACAGAAAGTAAATATACCCCAAGATGGAGAATATGCGTTATTCATTAGTTATTCATTCAACCCATCGTATAATTTTTATTACAGCAAATAATTAAGGCGGTGGAGTTGCTGAGAATTTGTGTAGTTCTGATAATGAAGTGCTGTCAGTCTTTTGGTCGCCAATATATTTACGTGTCTCAAGGAGATATGGGGTTAGTACAGAGACAGAGTGCAACACTGAGTTATGTATAACTTATTACTGAGTTCAAATCTCACTGTTATTGATTTTGCCTCGACAAATTCCTTGGCAAGGTTGATAAAATAAGTACCAGTAATACATACACTACAGTTAAATCAAATGAATCAACTATACAGAAATGACATTCTACCTGAGAAAGAAATCATTTTTAGTAAATGATTATCTTTCGTTCATTATGCATTTCCTTCTTCAGCGAGAAAGAAACAATTAAAACAGTCAAGACAACCGTCAGACTTCATATAAGAGGGAAACAAAAAGCTCTAAAGGTTAAGATTTATCAAAACTAACAATACAATTTTTTCTTCTTTGCTCTTTAACGTATGTTCTTTTATACAACAATTCAACATCCATTTGAAAGCTGAAGCATTAGTGAGACAATTCTTTAAATTACAACATTCACAAATGAATTATTGGAGCAGGTAATTTTACAGATGGATACCTCAACCAAAGACAATCTAATGAATTCTAAAATAAATGTTGCATAACATTTCCAACCAGGAATAGTAGGACAAGTTAAATAATGTTGTCTTGTACTGTAGGCTCAACCAAACAGCTGTAGGGGGAGTTGTTTGAATTTATGATTAGTGGTTCAGCAAACTAACATCACAGCCATTTTGAAATATATAAAAAAAGCAATCATCTTCAATATATTTTAATGTCAAACCAATTTTGAAGAGAGAATATTTTAAGAGAAAAAGATCAAGATCTCTCAGAATACTGTGGAATACAAAGTGGCACATACGAAGACAATTCTAGAATGTCATGCAGTAAAATGCAGAACCACAGCTATCTCCACATGTCTTTTCAGTAAATGTCCATTATGACTTGATAAATAGTATTACCAGATGTAAGAGATAGGTTTATCAAGTGTAAACTAGTTTCTGCTATATATAGATAGACAGACACTTGTTTGTATGAAAAGCCAAGGATGGAAAGTATTTTATAACCTTTCTTTATGTTCTATAGAGACAGTGGCAGGATAGTGAAGAGGACAAACCCAGAGGAGAAGAATTCAAATCATTTATCAGGCATTACAATGCTGCATCTTGAAACAAAGAGCAGTGAACCTAGGTGAACCTAGGCATGGTAAGCAGCAATAAAACCATGCTACAACAAATCACGCAATTCATTGCATTCTATGTTGGCCTGAAGAAGAAGAAGAAGAAGAAGGGAGTCAGTTAGTGTATGACTTCCTGGTGTTCTTGTTGTTTAACCCCAGGTCAGCCCTGATCAAGTACACCTATCATCAAAGGCATTCCAACCATGACCATTTTCTCCTGACATGTATATCAAGAACACCATTATCCAATATGTCTTCCTTATATTTAAGATGGTGTGATGTGAAATGATGGAGATTGGCTGTTATTTCTAACAGGTCGAGTGACTACGGAGAGTCTCCCTTAGAGGCAGGATGTGTCACACTGCTGTAGCACATGACATACCCTGTTGTAATCCATTCCACACTCTCATAGTTCATTCTATGCTCTTCTGTATTGCATACTACACTGTTCCATACAGCATGTCACACTCTGCCATATCACGTGTCACACTCTCTCATACCATATGTCACACACTTCCTTATCGTGTGTCACACTATTCTATATCATGTATCACACTCTCCTATACTGTGCGTCACACTGCTGAACTACATGCCACACTACACTGTACTGTGTGTCACACTATGTTGTACTGTGTGTCACACTATGCTGACTATGTTCCACATTACGTTGTACTGTGTGCCACACTATACTGTACTATGTGTCACACTATGTTGTACTATGTTCCACACTATGCTGTAATGTGTATCACACTATACTGTACTGTGTGTCACACTATGTTGTACTATGTGCCACACTATGCTGTACTATGAGTCACTCTACACTTTAATGTGTGCCACACTATGCTGTACTATGTTCCAAACTATACTGTACTGTGTGCCACTATGATGTACTGTGTGCCACACAATACTGTACTATGCTCCACACTATGCTGTACTGTACTATGTGTCACACTATCATGTACTGTGCCATACTGCTCTACAGTTTCACAACCAATCTTGCTGAACTACACAAAGCAGTATTAATAGATCTACATATGACATTACCCTAAACTGTATTTTAAGTTGTAACTAAAGAGTTCGCCACCCCTCCCATTCCAAAACAAAACTGAAATACGTACGTTGCTCCATGAATAGATCTTGGTACATAGGAAGGACAGTTCCAGACATATACTCATGAACCAGGTTTTTCATTTCAAAAAAGTTGTTGGAACAGAATTCCAGCTGCAGCTGCTCGTGGTCTTTGAAATTGACCAACTTCAGCACCCTGTTCAACTCAGCAAGACAACCAACCTGGAAAATGCAAAGTTGCAACAGAAACAGTTATTACACCATATTCACACATGCATTTATATAAATACACACACACACATATATATGATTTTATTACTGAGATTACTCTCTGTTACTACTCTGAGTTTCGCGAGATTGCTCACTGATCAGTTGCGTGATCAGTGAGCAATATCGCGAAACTCAGAGAGTAATCTCAGTAATAAAATTATATATATATAGATATATATATATATACATATCGGTAAGTGAATACATATTTATAAACACAAATGATACCATCATATAAAATCCGTCATCAGTTGCCCACTGGTGCATCACGGTTTCAATGTGTACGGGTGAGACTGTTTGAACAAACCCAGCACATCAACAACATTTGAAATGTTGTTCGGAACTTGGAGGTATAGACGAACAAAAAAAGAAACAAAAAACGTGACAAACAAAGGTTACAGACAGAAAACTATATATATATATATATATACACACACACACATATATATATGGAGATAAACATATATAAACACACATACATTATAATTTTTTTTATCGGTTGTGAGGTGCATTAAGCCAAATGCTATACTATAAGGTTTCTGAGCCCTTAACTCCTAATGGGGTTAGAGGGGTGCTGTCATGACATGTAGCACTTCTTGGGTATATACTTATACCTAGTAGTGTCCATCCCCTCTCTAGGCCTGACCACAGCCGATTCCTTAGAGAGAGAGAGAGAGAGAGAAAGACAGAGAGAGAGATAGAGAGAGAGATAGAGAGTGAAGAATCGACCTCAGTACTAGACTGGTACTTTATTTATCAACCCCGAAAGGATGATAGGCATAGTTGACGTAGGCGGGATTTGAACTTGGAGTGCAGAGAACTAGAAGAAATACTGTAAAGCATTCTAGGCAATGCTCTACCGACTCTGCCAATTCATTGCTTTATAATATGGTTCACATTCAGTGTTTATAGATACAATTTACTTTAAGATAAACCATAGTTATGGTATTTTCTCATACAATGCATATACTTTCTTTTCCTAAGACAAGTAATAATAATGACAAGATGTCATTATTATTACCCTTTCTTTTCTTCCATTTAGTTGTTTATTTATTTATTTCCATTTTTAATTTTTTATTTTATTTTATCTCACTTTCTTCCGCCATCTATTATTCTTGTCGTTCTGTAATTCTTTTTTTTTTTTCTTACTTCTTCAAAATGTCTTTGTGCATTTTTGTCCAATGGGATTTTGAACAATTTTTTTAATCTTTTGAAATTTTTTTTAATCAGTCCATTATATAAAGTTACCTGAGGATTGAGAACAAGAAACTAGGAGTTGTAACTTGCGAAGTCTCAGCTTCAAAATAAAAACTCTACTTCATGTATTGAGTACTTCTTTTATCTAGTTTGTAAACACAGGTATTTACCTAATTACATAAATACATACATACAGATGCTTATGTTGTGTGTGTGTGTGTGTGTGTGTAAATCGAAAGAGCTATAAATCGAAATTGTGTCAGACGAAACATGTTGTTCACAAATTTATAAAGAAACAAGATAAACATACGGTAGAAAATAGGCATTTAAAATCAATAAAAAAGAAAGACGTAGATAAATAAATCAAATAATTCATGGGGGTAAGTATACAAGGCAGAACATTTTATAACTTAATATGTGAATCAATTCGACTTGCAACTCAACATCAAGAAAACCAAATACAGGGAAACTATGCCTTCTCCAGACTGGAGCCCGATCCAAATTGATGGAGAAGGCCAGAAGAAAGTAAACATATTTTGCTACTTGGGATCGCACATACAGTGTGATGGTCGGATAAACGGAGATGTGCAAGGGAGGATAAGGGTAGCATGGATGCGATAGAGAGAAGTCAGTGGGGTGCTGTGCGACAGACGGATGCCAATCCACCTCAAATCAAAGATCTACAAGACTGTCTTATGACCAGTGGTGCTCCATGGAACAGAATGTTGGCCAACTACTGAAAACGCCAAACAATCAATTCATGCCATGGAAATTAGAATCCTTTAATAGACAATGGAAATCTCCCTGCTTGACCATGTATGAAACAATACCATCAGAAAACAACTCGGCATAGCTCCCATTTCCAACAAGATGCATGAGGGCCGTCTTCACTAGTGCGGACACATCCTCGGGGCTGCTGATGGAACTGTGGCAAAAACCACATATAAATATGAAAATTGAAGGCAGAAGACAATGTGGGTGGCCCAAGCAGAGATTGTCTGATACCATAAATGCAGATATGAAAATGGCCAACTTACACCCCAGAAGATGCCCTGGATTGTATAAAGTGGTGAGAGAAAACCCCAATAGTGAACCCTGCGCTAACGGGAAAATGCTAGGATGAAGAAGATGTGAATGTGTGTGTGTGTGTGCATGCACGCATGCATGTGTGAGTGCACGCCCACATGTGTGCATGTGTATTGGTTCAAAGCTGATGATTCACTCCATTGCTACTCAGAGTTTCTTGCTTTTGTGCATTCGTTCAGGCCTGAACGAATGCACAAAAGCAAGAAAACCCTAAGTAAAACAGGGTTTTGTAAAGATGTTGTTAACACTTAATTTCTCACTCCAAATACATCAACACACAAAGTTCAAGTTTCTTGGCAAGTGATCCAAACGAAGGCAGTACAGTTTATATTATTCAAATGGTAACACAAAAAACTAATCTCTAAATTAATTGAAAAAACTGGAGCATGACCTCTGGGAAGAAATAAACATCATGGGATTATGTTGTTGTTTTTCTTTCTTTTTTAAACTTGAAATTCCAAACTTTATTTCCGAATAGAAAAACCTATAGGGACAAAGGTAGACAAGATTTAAATTTAACAATTTTTTTTCCTCAATACCTTCATGTGATTTAGTGGAACAATGAGTTGTTATATATAGCAACATCTGCTGACCAAGCTCCTGTGAAAATTTCACTTTTAATAATATAAAGAGACTTACAGTTTTTGGATCTCATACAAGCTGCTATTTTAGTGAAATAATATCAAAATATTGTAGTAAATATTGCTCACTAATATTAAGTGCGTGTGTGTGTGTGTGTGTGTGTGTGTGTGTGTTTATATGGAAGGAAAATGATAAACTTTCATAAATATACTTGTCTTTGTGTGTGTGTGCACATGTGTGTGTTTATATGATAGGAAAATAATAGACTTTGAAAGCTATATACTGTGTTTAACCTGACTAAATTATTGCCTCACAAAAATTTATTTTATTTCAATTCAGGCAGACAACAAACTATATTCATTTCTTCCCTTCTTTCAGCTTATTGCTGTTTCTATCTCTCTCTCTCTTCCACACACATTAATAATAACAATAATAATAATAATAATAATAATAATAATAATAACAATAATAATGATGACGATGATGATTTGTGTAAACCCCCACACTTTAAGTCTGTCTTTTGTGATTGTCCCCTCATCCGTCGCCCTGGTGGCAAATAAAAGAAATTATTATTACTATTATTATTATTATTATTATTATTATTATTATTATTAAAGCAAGCATATCTCATAAATCTGTTGTGGTAATAATTCACACTTCACATCAAGTCAGTAGAGACATGATGTTAAGGTTTAGTTCTCAGGTCACAATATATTTGAAATATACCATCATTACATTCTATATTTCACTCTCTTACTTGTTAAAGAACACCATATGAAGTAATTTTTAAGGTCATAAGGTAAATTAGCCATGTTGTTGTTGTTGTTGTTGTTGTTGTTGTTTGTGCATGCCAAGTGCCACCATCACCATATTAATCATTATATGTTTTAATATCTTGGTTTTTCTAAAGAATGAACGTATAAAATATTTCGTTCCCTTCTCAAGCTTGGTTATTTTCTGTTATTTTGTTTCGGTTCAGTCCTCACAACCTTCAGTCATCATCATCATTATCATCATCATCATCATCATCATGTAAATTTATTAGTCTATGTCTATGTCTGTCCTGGGTGTTGAACCCTTCGCTCTTTACTTCCCAACTAATTAATAGTAATTTACAACATAGTGTGTTTGTGCGAGTAAAAGAGGAGAGTTAAGCAAAGGAATCATAGTTGTGAGGGTGTGATTAATAGGAAATTATATTACTCTTTTACTTGTTTCAGTCATTGGACTGCGGCCATGCTGGGGCACCGCCTTGAAGTCGATCAGATCGA
>JAOPJM010000374.1:965082-977708 GCA_027124095.1 Muusoctopus leioderma | reverse complement strand
TGTGTGTGTGTGTGTGTGTGTGTGTGCATTAGCTAAGCAGTAGTTAATTATTGTAAAAGAAGAAGAAAAACAGAGTGATTAGAGGTGCATTTTTAAGTATCTCAAGCTTTTGAATAGCTTGGTTTTGCAGAAGATAATAGCAATTTAATAACAAGTGCTATTTGATCTGGAAGGATGGGGATGTCAATAAATCAATAAACACAGACTATGTGATCTACAATTGGTAATGCACCAATTACTGCACAAGTTAGGACAGACTTTCATCTAAAATGACCTTTTAAAACAAACTAAGATAACTCTCAAAGCAGTCAGACACCTACCTCCATACCAACTGTTCGCTTCACTAATCCTATAAAAAGTACATGAACTATAATATATTCTAGAATATCCTGGCTTCAACCAAGGAAGAAAAATTATTTCTAAGCCATTATTTCTAAGACAAAGCTACTCTGTATCAATACAACATGTATATAGTGAAACTAGATGCAGGCTATGTGTGAGTACATGTGTGTGTGTGTCTGTCCACTACACTAAAGGTAATTGATAATGCTGCTTATTAGCTCTGACTACTTCAACTAATTAGCATCTGATATCTGTTCTAAGAGACAACAAAAGGCAACTAATAAAACTGACATGAAGTGGCTACAGATCCACCCTTTAGCTAAATAGGTTGTCCACTTGAGGAAATTTAACAAAAGTTTCATGATGTGTGATATTACATACAAGTTTATAAAGTTTCACCTGAGGAGTAGATTTCACTTAACTGATAAGAAGATTTTAGCAAAGCTAGAAGTTTGAAATACTGGGAAAAATCATGTAAATTACAGAACAAAGTTGCTTCCAGTGAGAAGAAATATAAAGGTTGTAAAATACATCAGTAATGAGAAACCTTGATGCAAGTTTGCACTAGGCATGTTAATTTGATCAAAGATATCTGAACACAAGTAGTTCCTCTGAGAAGAAAAGTAATTGAAGATATAACAAAATATAATATAAAAAGACAAAAGGTACCATGTCTTGTCATGTAGATAAGATAACTTTCATTTAATGTGTTCTGTTATTTCTCATTTCATCAGATTCATTGATTCAATGAATAGAAGACCTAACAGTCTGTTGTTCTATGGTGACAACAATAACTAATGTGGTATGGCACTGAAGTTAGATATATTGACCAAAGTGTTACAATACTTGGGAAAGCATCAAAACTAAGCCTTTTTTTAATATTACTGCTTAGTCTGGAGGGTAGGCAGTGCACATCACTCTTTATCAGGGCCTCCAAGACTGGTGGAAGGGAGGTATCCTCAGACTGGAGACCTGGCACGAATGTTTGCAACAGAGTGGACTCCACTAAAGGCACCCAAGGGCCAGGTGGTGGTGGTGTTAAACTGGGCGACAGATAGTCTACCACCCAAGGGTAGCCAGGTGGTGGTGGTGTTAGACTGGGTGATGGATTAAGTCTACTACTCAAGTAGGCTACGGCAGGATTTGAACTCAGAACACAAAGAACCAGAATATATAGCATGAGGCATCTCGTCCGACGCTCTGATGATTCTGCCTGTCCACCACCCTAGACTGGTACATTCTTAACCTACCCTGAAAGGATGACAGGCAAAGTTGACCTTGTTGGGATTTGAACTCAGAGTGCAGTGAGCCAGAACAAGCTGTCATATTATAGCAGTTATACCACTGCTCTAATATAACAATGTTATTTTGCTTATTTAGATACCACTAAGAACATGCCATTGTAGAATAATGTAGCACATCAGTGTAAGTTCTAAGAGAGAGAGAGAGAGAGAGATTTACTTCTCTTCAAAGAATCTCAAGCTGTAGAATCAGTTACACAAACATTCTTAGAAAAACAGTATTGGGAAGGGATAATGATATATCATAAGTGATTCCATGTTGCTGTTTAGCCCTAGTGTTTTTTCCATTTTTTAAGATGGTAGGGTGTGGTTTGAAGGAGATTTCACTACTATTTCTAGCAAGCCGAGTAACCACATAGAAGCTTCCTTGTTGGTTCAAGAGATAACATATCAATTTAATCTATTCTCCTACTAAAGTACCAAACAACAAAATGTATGTCAATACAATCATTGCTTTTCAATTCTCTTGACTGACTATCACTTCAAGCAATCAACTCTTCATTTGTATTGCCGGTTGACTTTATAGCAAGGAAAGTCTCTCTATCAAGATGTAGCTTACCAAGATCACTCAGCTTTTAAATAGCTAAAACATTTTCTGATGAGTCCTAGTGATAGTCTTTCAATGTAATAGTTATTGAATCACTAGAGATCATATCATATATATTCTCTTGTGATCCAGTTGTCCTACTAATCCTCACATCTTTAGAATTACCTAATTAAACAAATACTGAGAAAGCAAGTCAATGAGAGATCCTCTTTGTGGCCACTTCACTTGCTATAAATAGCAGCCAAATTTCCCTCAAATCACACCCTACTGCTTTAGGAAAAAGGAAAATTGGATAATGTAGTTTTTGATATAGGAAAAGATAGGATGGTCATGGCTAGAATGTCTTTGATCATATGTCTGCTCAATCAGCATTGACCTGGGGCTAAACAACAACAACAACAAGAAATTTATATTTCCATGTGGGAAATAAAAATGTTTTAAATAATAATGTCAGTAATAACTGTTTTAACATTTATTATTGATATTGTGAAGGCGCATGGCTTAGTGGCTAGGGTGTTGGACTCGTGATTGTAAGGTTGTAGGTTCGATTCCTGGAGCAGGCGGCACGTTGTGTTCCTAAGCAAGGCACTTCATTTCACATTGCTCCAGTCCCCTCAGCTGAAAATGAGTAGAAAATACGGTGACGCTTCTCTCAGGAGTTGTGACTGACAGGTAGTAGTATTCAGCAACGGAAAAAACTAACACAAATATAGTTTCCTTGGTTCAATTAGGAAGATCTACTACAATCTTCCCATCGATCCATATATATTGATATATTGATATAGAATGGAGACAACGCAGAGTAGAGAGGACTTTTTAGCAGTGTTTTCAGACATGGCAACCTCTCCAGTGTTGGTGCCTTGATAAAATGCACCCAGTACACTCTGTAAAGTGGTTAGTAATAGGAAGGGTATCCAACCACAGAAACCATGCCAAACGAAATTTGCAAGTGAAACGTGGTTCCCCTGGCCCATCTAGGAGAGTGGTGACTCTGAATGAGAACTGACTCAGGCTAAAATCACCCGTCCAACCCATGCCAGCATGGAAAGCGGATGTAAAACAATGATGATGATTTGATTATGTGCCTTAACGAAGACCAAAACTAACATTTTCTCAAATCTCCACCTCTTTTGACTAGGCAGAAGGCCAAAGTTTGTGGCTGAAAATGTACAGTCAATATCAGCATAGTACTGGTTTTGAACTCTGAACATTGAGGTATGAAGCTAAATACTACATAGCAATTAGTTTGGTACTCTACTTGCTTCTGTCAATTCACTACCTTCATTTTTATAAAATATTAAGTACTAGAACATTACTTTTCTAGCCTTGAAATTACTGTCGCAATTGCCATTTTCTCTAAAACCACATATTACACAAATTATAATCAATAAATACATTCTTTTCCACGCTGTAATATCATTTTAGTCTATTGTTTACAATACAGCTTCCACTGGGGTTGACCAATTAGTTGGGTTTTTTTTCTCTAATAAATGGTAAATTTTTTTCCTTCCATTCTTTTTCTTTCTAAATACTTTGGTAGTGATGGAACTGCTATTCAACTACGTTGGTATTAAAAGTAAATATCACCTAATTACAGGCAATCATTTCAGTCTATTAGCATGTATTACCTTGTTAATTTGGCGCAATTTTCAATTCCTACCAAAAACAGCCTTTTGGCATTTCTGAAAAATATAAAATCTTAGACTTCACTGTCTAAAAACCTAGATATAAAACAGGTAATCTCTTCGACTCTCTCTCTCTACGGCCATTTTTGACCACTAAATCCACTTGTTAATAGAAAATACTTTAAAGTATATCATCTATAAAATAAAATAAAATAAAATAAAAATTTAGTAAATAGACCAATAAAAACAAAACTAATTTTTGATTTCTCCATATGTCATTAGACAAGTTATAATTAAACAGATTTTTGTGTAGACGAAATGGAGAACAAAATACCACTCAACAACATAATAGTCTAGCTTTCATCCTCCATCATCATCATCAGCAGCAGCATCCTCATTAGGTGATTACTCTAATGAGATAGATCTTTCAGAAGTAGGATGGCCTTTTTCTACAGTAATCAATATTTTTTTTCAGTATTGTACATACTGAAGTTGAAATTATTATTTGTAATTGAAAGAAAGAATCATCCTATCATCCCATCATCATCATAATCATTTTAAAGATGACTTCTTTTTTTTCTTTCTTGGCTAGCATCCCAGTAGAACAGAATTACAGTTATCCAGTAATAGTGATTTTTAAATAATTATTTTCCAATCAAGAGAAATAAAATTATATACAACTTTGTGGTACTGTTTCTGAGGTCATAGATTGTAAGGAGCACACTGCTTCCAGCAATAAGATTTCTTAATAAGTAATTAAAAAATAAATATGTTACTTCTAAGAAGCAGCCTCAGTAAAAGCTTTTAACATTACACACCTAAGATGAATTGACTTGTTAAATGTCTTGAAGTGCACTAATATTTTGTCTAGCAACAAAGCATATGATGTAATCAGAGCCGAGCTTTTATGGTGAGATGTCCTTCCTAGCACCAACCATTTGATGATAGTTTAACATAAACTACATTAAATTATCTCATTAAAAGAAAACAGATGAGAAGAATCAGAAGCAAAGATATAAGCTAAAGAGCAAGATTAGAAAACTTAGAATAAATATTGTGGCAGCAAGAGTATTAATGTTGAAAGAGAACTGATAAGATGTGAAGTATATGTCAGAAGTATTATTTAAATGATGGAAGGCATACAGGTAAATTTTCTTTTCTCTTTTGGTTTTTTAAAAAATTCATCTACATTTTGACTTCTTTTATATCATTAGAGGAGACTAGTGGTGGGGAAGAGTGATGACATTCTCAGGGAAATTCTGAACATTGATGAGAATCAACTGGCTGATATGTTCTGGAGGATTTTCACCTCAGAAACTATGGATAACTTTCAGAAATCTCTGACCTGGCAGGTGAGGTGGCATTGTTAGTTTGAGATAAACTCTACAGGCATGGAAGTGCCATCAACCAGGCCTGTCTGAGATGCACACTGAGCAATAAAACCATTCTACATGCACTCTTTCAGTGTCTAAGAATTGCTGACTTGTTGAGTTTTATCAAACAGCTGTTGTTGCATATATGACGGATCTAGCTATTAGTTGAATCCAACATGAAGATCACCCCATCACTTTCCTTTGGCCAGGAAGGACAGTTAGTTTTCCTCTATCTGGTGGTTATGGCAAATGAGATTGTGTGTGGTGGATGCAACTAACAGGACTGCAGACAGACCCTTTGCTCTTCAGCCAAACTCTCATCAACCTTTTCAATTTCCTTCGAGAGGAAGGTGAGAATGAAGAGTGAGGTGTTGCTCTCCAGTAAATTTGTTGAAAGGTGAATTGAGAGTGGCGAGCATGGCCTGAGTGAATGGACCTATTCTAAGCATGCATGTGTGGGCCTGGGAATTACAGCTAGGAGAGGGCATTTAGCCTTTGTAATCAGAGTAATCCTGGATCTATGGGGTTCCTTGATTAACCCTAGGTGGTGGTTCTCCTCTTGGAACATTACCATTACATTTCATTTCATGCCCACACACACTTTTTGTAACCCGTCTCTGTAATGTCCCCCCATCTGTCACTTTTGTGGCAATAAAAAATTATTATTATTATTATTATTATTATTATTAGTGGTGGTGGTGAATTGGCAGAGTCATTAGTGTGTCGGACAGAATGCCTTGCAGTATTCGTTCTGGCTTACTGCGCTCTGAGTTCAAATCCCGCCGAGGTCAACTTTGCCTTTTGGGGGTCGATAAAATAAAGTACCCGTCAAGTACTGGGGGTTGTTGGCCTTGTGCCTATGGTAGAAACAAGGATTTGTAGGGTGTCAGACAAAATGCCTTGCAGTATTTGTTCTGGCTCTTTACGTTCTGAGTTTAAATCCTGCCGAAATAAACTTTGCCTTTCATCCTTCCAGGGTCAATAAAATCAAGTTCTGGGGGTGATTTATTCTGGCCTTGTATCTATGTTAAAAACAACCATTATTATTATTATTATTATTATTAATTTATTTATTTTTGCTTGCTTTGTGTTATGCTTCAACATTTCGAGAGAATGTAAGATATTTAAGCGGATATTAGGAAGAGTGAGAACGAAAAAAAATCAAATTCTTTGAAAACCACTTGCATTTTATTGTTGTTGCTGCTGCTGCTGTTGTTGTTGTTGTTGGGAGTTGGTGGTGGTGTTGGAGAGTAGTTCCACCTCCACCCTACCTGCCTGCCTGCCTGCCTGCCTGCCCTGACAACTCAGTCTAATTGAACGAGCATATAAGACTGAGTGTTTGCTGTAAGAGTCTATCTAAAACTGAACATTTATTAATTGAACCAGAACATCAAACATGTCAGATTTTACTATACTATGATGTGGCTCTCTGCATTATTTTCAAATAAAATAATGTAATAAACTAAATAAATAAAAAAAAAAACATTAAAAAAACCCCCGAAAAGTCAGTGCCAGACACAAAATTCAAAAATTCTAATGACCCATGCAGAAGTTGACAGAATAGCCAAAGAATAAAATAAAGTCAGAATTTTATGACAAAGATGGTGAAAAATTATTTTCAGAGCAGTGAAAGAATTTCATTGAAAAAAAAAACTAAAATGATACCACTGGTGGTGTTAATGGAAGTGGTGGTGGTGATGGTAGTGATGGTAGTGTTATTGTTGTTGGTGGTGGTGATGGTGGTAGTAGTGATGTTAGTGTTATTGTTGGTGGTGGTGTTGATGGAAGTGGTGGTGATGTTGGTGTTATTGTTAGTGGTGATGGTGGTGGTGGTGGTGATGTTGGTGTTATTGTTAGTGGTGATGGTGGTGGTGGTGGTGATAGTAGTGATGTTAGTGTTATTGTTGGCGGTGATGATGGTGTTGATGGAAGTTGTGGTTGTAGTGATAGTAGTGTTATTGTTGTTGGTGATGGTGGTGTTGATGATAGTAGTGGTGGTAGGCGGTGGTGACAGCACTGGGTTAAAAAACCAAACTAGGAAACATTTCAACAAAATCATGCTAACAAGCTGTGTTTAGATTATTACTAATACAGCAACAGCACAAGGAATATTAAATTGACCTTAGCAGTTAATATTCACTTATTTTTTCTTCTACTTCTATTATAATTGACATAAATTATATATTATAAAGTAGGAGAACTAGTTATAGAAGCCATATTGAGGTCATATTGGTTGGATATATATGAATACTGGCAATGACTACATGCATTTCTATATGTGTGGACATGTGTTCAGGTGATTATATGCATATGTACAATCGTGCACATGATCACATGCATACCTGAGTGTGCATGTGTACATATAAGTATGCATGCACCATATATAAGCATGTACATCACGTGAGTGTATATTTATGCATGAGTGCACACACATGCATCTAAGTAAGCATGTGTATGTACACCCACATGCAGATGCATGTATTTATACATGTGTATCTGTATAGGTGCTCATAAATGGACATGTATATATATATATATTTCTGAACAAATATGTGCACACATATTCGCATCTGCAACCATGAATGTACATGCATTTGCATATATGTATAAGTGCATACCTTCATGTTGATACAATCGAATGTGTATGTATGTCTACATGCATTTTACTGTGTGCGTAAGGCAGCTCAGGATATATATGTATGTATATAGTGCAACCAGTGTGATGTATAAAGTTTGCGCTACATCATTGTGTGTGCATACATGCATGTTTAAGTAAGTGTGTGCACATGTGTCTGTTTGTACATGCATGAGTGTGCGTGTGTGTATGAATATACTGAGCTAAGCTAACTAATCTTGCAGGAGACTTCAAAATCGAACCAGCATCTTTGGTAACTTTACAGTAAAATCCTTCCTCATTACATGAGAGACTGTAGCTGGACTGTTTAGTTTTAACAAATAAATCACTTGAAAATTCTTATTTAGAATAAATAATACAAACAACACAATGTTAGGGACTTTGGTGGTGCAGAAGTTTTAGGAAAAAGACAGAAATACAGTAAGGTTGGTAGTTTGGGGGTGGGGTATCCTCCTTTCTCTTCCTCCTACAGCATCTTATCTTCTACCATCTGTTTTCATTAATTATAACCAGAATAGAGGAATGTTTTTTTTCAATCTAACTGCACTAGAAATGCTTTCTAACCAAAAGCAGGCAGACAGCTAGCTAAGATCTATCTATCTATCTATCTCTCTCTCTCTATCTCTCTATCCACAGAGAGAAAGCTGATAAAATGGAATTTCGTATTGCCCAAGTGCTGTGATAATGGTTTCCTCTACAGTCATGACACTTCAAAGGAAAACGTAAAGCTGGGCTGTTCAAAACTTTTCCAAAGGCAGCATTGTTGGTGTAAATGAAAACAGTTCCAACTAGAAATTGAAACTAGACTGAGAACTCGAGTCGCTAAGAACTTAGTGACACCATTTGAATACCTTCATATATATATATATATATATATATATATATATGAATTTATTTAGTCCGATCCAGTCTCCTATTACTCTGGAGTTTCCCCAGCGTGTGGTCAGTTCCTCAGACAGGGATTGATTCAGCTGTTGTCTGAGTAACCGACCACATTTCAGAAACTCCAGAGTAATAGGAGACTGGATTGAACAAAATAAATTTATTGAACTCTGCTATGGTACTGAGTACTCCTCCAGTTCGTTACGTATGTATGTATACACATATATCATCTTCATTATCATCATTTAATGTCCATTTTTTCCATGCTTGCATGGGTTTGATGGGTGTTCTGCAGCACAGCATCTTGCCACTTGTTTTGATCCCTTGTCATCTCCTGGGATCAGCCTTCACTACTTTTTGACTGGGCAAACAAAACAGACACCTGCTTTCATTTACAAAGCAGTCACACTAAATCTAAATACACACACACACACACACACACACACACACACACGCACACACGCATGCATGCACACATCCAACACACAGAGGACTCAAGGAAATGAGACATATATATATATATATCACCTACGCCAGATTTACGTATGCCATCATGGGCTGCGGGCAGAACTCGTATGCTGAAAGATTGTAACATGGTTTTTTTTTATGATAGGGGCCCCCCACATGTTTTCTGATTGACCACACATAAATAAATAATATACATATTATATATATGTATGCTAGTGTCGATCTAAGTCTTGGTGGGTCAAATTGGATAGACAGACTGTCAGATGGACTGTACTTGTATTTCAAAGAGCTAGCCCTGTCACACAGTACCACACTGATTCTGTGTGAGTATTATTACATTAAAGGTTAAAGTGTCTGTGGATTAGCCTGTCACTTACACTATAATTTAATGAGTAGCTAATTCCATTGAATGAACAACTGGAACACTCATCCACTGAAAATTGACAAGAGAGTTCATCATCATCATTATAGGTGATAGGTGTAAAGCGTTGGATTTATGGACGAGGGATAATAGCAATAAGAATGTCATATTTCCCTAATAATGTGCAGTTGTAATGAAAACGAAAAACTTGGTGGCTGCTTTCCAAGCTTTATTCAACTTAATTGCACAGTTACAGTCTAGTTTCACATAGTTTAGTTTCACAGTTGATCAATGTGATCCATACAACAGAATATCATGGTGCCATATGAGTACCACTTTATACCAGGGTTGCCCAGACCACTTCTAAGTATGGAAACCCATATGCACACACACACACACACTAATTAACAGTAACATTACAGGGGTGCTGCAGATTGATGGAGGAGGGGGGGTAACAATAGGAAGCTGTGTCATTCATATATTTACGAAGGGCTTTAGCAATGTAAGGCAGCAGTTGTTTATACCCAGGCCAGCTATGATTGAATAGACTTATGATCAAATGCATCCCAGTAATGACCATCCCATCTTTTTCATGCATTGTGTACCCCAGAATGCATTATGCAATGTGTTCTTTTTTCTGAGATGGTAGACATCCTTATAGGGAGATTTGGCCACTTTTTATAGCAGGTCATGTGACCACAGAGACATAAACCGCTTCCTGGGATTGTGAAGATTCACCAAAGACTGAACGTCACAGTTGCCACTAGTAACAATAATAACAAGGAATATATTATGAAGGGAAACAGGTTTACATAACTGACTCAACCCCCCCCCCCCACCAGTATACAAATTGTAATTAATTTATTAGCACCAAAGAGATGAAAGACAAGGTGTATCCCCTGCTGGATTTGAAATGTGAGGTACAAAATTAGATATAGTAAAGAATCTATTACATCAGTGCCTTTTGTACTATCTTATGATGATGATGATGATGGTGGTGATTTCTTTAGGTTACAAAGGCAATCTTTATAAGGAGGAAGGGTGTATAAGCAAACAAATGAACTACATTATACTACCTAGAGAAAAATTCTTAAAAGAATTAACTGCATTTATTTATTTATTTATATATATATATATGTGTGTGTGTGTGTCTGTGTGTAATGAGTAATACTCAAGAATAATTTATAGACTGAGTATTTTATAGCAGGGATCTGCCAACATAGGAGCCTCTATGCAGTCGCTTTACCTGCTAAAAATGTAGCCAAATTCTCTCAAATTGCACCCTACTGTCTGAAAACAGGAAGGACACATTGGACAACATAGTGCTAGATATACAAAAGGATGGGATGGTCAAGGTTGGAATACCTTTGATCATAGGTCTCCTTGATCAGAGCTAACCTGGGGCTAAACAACAACAAAGTGACATTTTCTTAATAATTCAAAACAATAACATACTGAACTACATAACAAAGAACATCCAATCTTCCTCATTGATCTCCCAACCTTCTACATTTAAATAACAATAATGGTTTCTAACAAAAGCACAAGGTGAAAAACTTTGGTGTAAGGGAACAACAGTTTATTAGATCGAACCCCGGTATTTGACTGGTAATCTATTTTATTGACATTAGAAGGATGAAAAGCAAAGTTGACTTCAGCAGGATTTGAACTCAGAATGTAAAGTAACATAACTAATTACAACAAAGCATTTTGTCCATCACTCTACTATTTCTGCCATTCCATCACCATAATAATAATAATAATAATAATAATAATTCTTTCTAATATTGGCACAAGGCCAGAAATTTTGGGGGAGAGCTAAGTCGAATTAAATCGACCCAAGTACGTTACCGGTACTTTGTTTATCAACACTAGAAGGATGAAAGGCAAAGCTGACCTCAGTGAGATTTGAACTGAGAATGTAAAGAGCCAAAACAAATACTGCAAGGCATTTTGGCCAATGCTCTAAAAATTCTAATAATAATAATAATAGTGTGTTTGCCTAGGCATGAAGCCTGTGAATTATAAAAGTAGAGATGGCAAATTGTGATGCTCACTCCTTTCCTTAAAAGAAAATGTTTGCATTGCAAATAAAGCATTTCTAACTGGGGGAAGAAAAAAAACAAAAAAAGAACAAAACAGTTTTCAGATTCGTTTGATTGAGAAGTCCCTACTGCAGCCCTAATTCATTCAACAAGAAAGAGATATATGGAAAGGAGAAGAAATGGTAAGTTGTGATATTCTCAAAGGCATTGACAACTTCATAGAACTAAATCCATTCTAACAGGGAATCCATACTGAATTACAAACCGTTCACTGAAATCTAAGCTACATACAACTACGTTGTGATTTTCTAATACAGATATAGGAATTACGGTAAGAGAGAAATGGTAAGTTGAAACATTCATGGCTTTCCTTAGGATATTAGAGCTGCTAGAAGAAGTAGTAACAGCTGAGAATCAAAACCAGTTGGAAGACTTACTTGTTTTGTTGAGAACTTCACTACAAAACAGTTCCTGCTTCTTAATGATAAGGATTTCTTTAAAATAAACACATGATCAGTTTTGTGGGAGAGAGTCTATAAAGTTTGATATGAATTATCCCAGTATTTTTTTATTATTGAAATACATATTAAACTAATATAAATAAGACTTATCGATTGAGTAGCTCCTTCATCTTTTTTTATAGAGAAAAATGGAAAACATTTTAAGAAAAGGGTGTTAATGTGGATCTCTACAACTGCAGGAAAATAATTTATTTTATTATTTTGAAGTAGAGGATAAAATTCTGAGAAATAAGGTTGAAGGTTAGTGATGGGAGAGTGGGTGGGGGAAGAAATAAATTGAAAGTGAGGGATAGTCAGTTGAATGACCAGTTGAATTTTTGGCATAGAATAGGAACAATTGGTACCTGCTGGGGAAGGCTTTCCCCTTGCAGTGGGCAGATAATGGCTGAGAATGATGATGATTCCTGAAGTGGAGGGACAACCAACTGGGCATAAAAGATGGCCAAGTGAATAATATATATATAGGCGCAGATGGCTGTGTGGTTAAGGAGTTCGCTTCGCAACCACATGGTTTCGGGTTCAGTCC
>JAOPJM010000374.1:540776-550776 GCA_027124095.1 Muusoctopus leioderma | reverse complement strand
GCTGAGCTGAGATTGTTGTTACTATTGCTGACAGCATCATGTGAATGCCTCCCGGGGGCCAATGTGAAATACTTTGTTAACTTGTCTATTCACAACGTTCACTGATATCACGAGTCTGATTCTTATTTGGTAATTAATGATATAGCAATGGCTTCCTGGGAATCCTTACTTTAATTATCAGCCGTGGTGTCGATCTAAAGAAATAACAACAACAACAACAACGACAGCAATAACAACAGCAATAACAACAACGGCACCAAGAACAATAACAACAACAGCAACGACGGCAACATCAGCTGCACACGATCAACACATATTGCTTCTCTCAACAAATATAAAAACTCCTACACTAATGTATCTACTACTACTACTACCATCAGCATCCAATACCACCACTACCACTTCCCACATCACCATAACCACCACTACCACAACGGCTACCAGCACCACCACCGCCCCCACCAACATCAACACCATATAATAGAATATAACTACCATAGTGACCACCCTATATCAACAACACTACCATCACCATAAACGTCAACATCAAGACCACCACTCCTAACATGAGCGCCACTACCCCCACCAATATCAACAACGCTACCAACACCACCACCATTATAACCAACACCGACTACATCACAATGCCACCATCACCACCACCACCACAAACCACTATTTCCACCGCCAACAGTACCACCATCACACCAAACACCACAACCATCACATCCACTATCACTACCTTCCCCACCTCCACCAACGAAAACACCACTAACGGATTCACCACCATTACCACCACCGGATCACAACTACCACTGCCACCACCAACAACAACGACAACAGTAACATCTCCAACAGCCCCACCAAGAACACTGAATATTGCCACCACCAGCACGACCTCTACCATCACCACCACCGAAAACCCAAACACCACGACCATCATCACTACAACCACCGCTATCACCAACATCAAAAACACTACGTACATTCACCCCCTTGAGTTATTTTCTCTAAGCTCCCTTATGTTTTAATTATTACCATTGGCCATGAATGTTCTCGACTCGTTCTGTATGTGTCTAAATGTCTATGTCTGTCCAGAGTCGATAAAGACAATGCTATGTGGATGACGCCTATTGAGACAGAAACACGTGTTCATCCATAGCTGTCCCTTGCCTCTGACAAAAATTTAATGCCATTGTATGCAGGGATGTTAATTCATTGTAAACTAATTCTTAATTACGTGAAATTATCTCCCCCTTCTCATTCAGAGTCGGTAACAAACCCCGCTAGGTTTTTGTTTAGCTTCTCCCTACTAGAAGGAAAACAAACCCCGCTAGGATTTTGTTTAGTTTCTCCCTACTAGAAGTAAATTTAATAAAAATCAAGAATTTAACGTGTACAGAATTCAGTACACACACATATATATATATATATATATGTATATATATATATATATATATATAATGTAAACGAACTGAAAAAATCAGTTCCATACATAAATATATGAAAATACTAAACATAAATACAAAGAGTGTGTGTGTGTGTGTGTGTGTATGTTTGTCTCTCTCCCCATCCTCTCCTTCGACTTTTTCTTTTGTGTGTATCTATCATCTGCTAACTCCCCTGCCACCTCAATGCTGAATACCTGTGTTTTATTTCTCTTACTGCTCCTCATTGAAAGCTTTGCCGCTTCCAAGGTTAATCTTTCCATTCTCTCTCGCTCTCTCCCTATTGCTATCTAATTCTCTGTGTGTTTTTTTGCTTGTCCCCTCTCTCTCTCTCTTCCCATTTTACTACTGTCAAATCTTTTAACTCTCCTTCTGCCTCTGTTTGTCTCCCTCTCTATGTCTCTCTCTGTGTTTGTCTTATACTTACTCTTTCCTTTGTCTCTCTCTGTGTTTGTCTTATACTTACTCTTTCCTTTATATATCTCTATCATTGTCTTTGCTGCTCATTATACAGGTACCTACACATCAGCTACTGACAATGACGTATTAAGTGATTTTAATTAATTTAAGCAGGAAGTCAAATTTTATGGGTGTGAGTTCAAATTACGGTCAATACTAAATGTAGCTTTCCTTTTATGTGTTTTGCCTTAAATCATGATCGCTTTGGACCAAAGTTAAAATCCTTACACTGTCTACAAACATCAGGGTCCATCTTTCTGGAGATCAACTGTCTGGTCAGTTTGCCAAACATTTGTTACAAATCGGAGAGGAAAGATTTTCTTCCGACAGTAATGGTACCATAGACCAAGCTCTTATAGGCACAGTGGTTAAGACATTAGACGAATAGATACGAATTATTATTGAAGGTGATCTACAGACAGTAACATCATTACCTAACAAACATGTGGCTGTATGAAAGGGCAGTGGCTGCGCCCAAAAACGTTACGGTCAACGGCATCAACTGGTGGTAAATGTTACAGGCACTTCCAGGAAATATTTACACCTACAAATCAATAGACATTGTTGTGGATCAGGAAAAAGTAGTCCACTATCCTGCAGAAGTTTAACATACCTTAGAACTTTCAGGTCTACTGCCACACAGACTTCAGCTAAAAACAGGATCCCCAATAATGCTGCTTCGTAATTTAGAACAGTCCTGGCCATGCAATGGCACATGACTAATGATTAAGAGGCTTATGCCACATGTCAGTGAGACTACTATTCTCACTGGGTGCACCAAAGGAGAGGGTGCAATTATACTCAGAATTCCACTCATACCAACAGATGTGTCTTTTCGATTTAAAAGACTCCAATTTCCTGTACGCCTAAGCTTTGCCATGTCAATCAATAAAATCCTAATGGAAAACATTGACAGTTGCTGGACTGCATCTTGAGTAATTTGCTTTACTCATGGCCAATTATATAAATGATACTTAAGGGTTGGAAGCCCCCAAAATCTCTTTTTACGCCCCTACCGGTAAAGCAAAACACATTGTGTATCCTGAGGTGCTGAAATCACAATTTTCAGAATTCCCAATGGTATAATGGGTACATATCTAATATTTAATATTAACAGGACTCATTGCAACTGTTAAAATGATTTATTTATCACAGCATATATTGCTCTTGGCCAGTTCCAATATTTGGATGTGTGGGTTTCCTCTGGTCATTCCAGTTTCCACATGTTATAAGAAGGAAGTTATTTCCATGGGTGGTTTACCTCCTGATACAGCTTCTTATCATTTTTCAAATTACTTTCAAAATTAAAGAATTTAGAGAATAAAAGATAAAATATTATGTTCAATAATAGTTTCGAATGAAATAAAACAGTTTTCACTTTCATTTAAGTGTTCTTATTTAATGATCTTGAATTAGCTAAATGTCATTTGACAATTAAATTATGGAGTATACTATTCATATTGAGTGCGTATCTGTGCATAGCACATTAAGTACCAGACTGCCATAAACATAGTAGGAAACTATTTCATTTCTTATATGAAAGATAACTTTTCAGATGAAATACAATAGTGTTCTATTAAACTGAAAATAGAACAATTTTGGGCTATTAGTAGCTACTTTTCAACCCAGGCAACACCAGGTATTCTACTAGTATATATGTATATATATATATATATATATATATAGCACCCTCAGGCATACATTTTAGTGGAAGCTTATAGAAGACACTTTCCCAAGGTATTGCGCCATAGGATTGAATCTGGAATCATGTAGTTGCGAATTGAACTTCTTAACCATAGCGATACCTGCATTGATATGTAGCCAGGATAACTCTTGAATAGCACAATCTACCTAATTTAAATAAACCCCATGGGTTATTGTTAGTTGTAGTATTTAGCCCCAGATGACTCTGATTGAGCAGATCTATGATCAAAGGTATTCCAGCCATGACCATCCAGTCTTTTTAGGAGTGTCTAAGACTATGTAATCTAATAAAGCATTCCTTTTTAGAAACAGTATGGTAAGATTGGCGGGAGATTTAGCTGCCAGTTTAATAGGTCAAGCTACCATGTAGTTTGCTCTCTTGCTAGCACATAGGCATCATGGGTTTGTACATCTTGTCACTTTAGATAAATTGGGATAATGTTGATGAGTATTTCATTAGTTTGCACTGTTGTGTTGACCTCCTCTGGTAAGGCTGGGCCCTGCTAAATTGACTTACCATAGATACAATACATGAAGTTAAAGTCTCCTGCAGTGTAGTTATGAATCCCCATTACTGAATGCAATTAAAGTCACTTGTTTTCTATTATTTCAGCTTGTGTTCAACAGACTACTTTTTCATGCTGCTTGAAGCCATTCCTGGAATCAAAATACCAGCTTCTGACCAGCCAGTATGTAACTAAAATAATAATATATTTTATTATCATTACAATAGATAAATGTTTTCCATTAGTTATCTTATTTCCGATCATTTTTTTAGAGGATTCTGCATATATATCTATATAAGTAAATATCAGTGTTGCTAAAGTCCTGAGAAGCTCCAGATAGTTAAGTGTTATCTGTGTTTTTTTTTGTTTTTTTTTCTTCATTTAGTCAGGAGAGAAGGCAATGCCCATCACCTCTTTCGGGAACTCCACGACTGGTGGGAGGGAGGGAGGGCGGAAGATATCCTCAGACCGGAGATCTGGCCCCAATGTGTGCAACAGAGTGGACTAGATGGTTGGGTTAAACTGGGATATGGATTAAGTCTACCACCCAAGTAGGCCATGGTGGGATTTTAACTCAGAACCCAAAGAGCTAGACGAAATACTGCAAGGCATCCTGTCCGACACTCTACCAATTCTGCCAGTTCACCGCTCTAGACTGAGGCTTTATTTATCTACTCTGAAAGAATGAAAGGTAAAGTTGACCTTCGTGGGATTTGAACTCAGACCACAGTGAGTTGGAACAAATACGACAAGGCATTCTAGATGATCTTATACATATTCCCCAAATCTAGTTGTACTAAGGTAGTTGTCCTGCATAGAAATACAACAAAATGCCTACAAATAATCTGAATTCTCAAATTAAGAATTGATAATCCAATATCTCATCAATTTGGTCATTTTGTCCCTAAGCATAACTGTTTTTTTGTTTATAGAGCAGCCGAGGTGAGAAAATACGAAATTAACCTTCAGGCTCATATTACAACCTAAGACATAATACTTTTGAACCATATTATTCACCAGTCTTCCATAATTTTTGAAAGACTATGCAGGTTTTGCTCATAGGAAAATTTGAGCCCAGAAATGCAAGCTAGTGCATGAGTTGTGTTTCTCCATGGCACTTATATTTTAGAACGTCAACCAGACTATTTCACAATTAAGCATATTTGTCCATGGTACTGTACAGGATCGTTATCTTGCCATGGTGACAGGACTTGCGTGTTCCAATGACCTCACAAGCTATGACATCAGGAGATTCCCACTCTTAGTAGGGCCAACCAAGATTCTAAACTAAGTGCAACCCACCACCCAAGACTTCAACAGGGGAGGAGGCTGAAGAAGTGAACTTTGTCACTCAATGACTGTGAATGCAAATGAAGGCTGCAGCATCTGCTCAAGCTCCAACCGTTTTGGATCTCCTTGCCATTGGGACCACCTTGAAAAGCTGTCAAGGACTGTGTGTTTGTCACCATGCAACAACATCCCCTCACTAAACAAAACAAAGTACAAGCAACTTGTTTACCTTTGTGGCTTATGCACCTTCAGCACACTCAAAGTCATGTGGAGATCGGCAAAGAGCAAAGAGGGCAAGATTGTAAATCTCAAGGCTCTTAATTCAGACCTGGCATGTAAGTGGTGGATGTTTGATTTATTCATTACATTGCCTTGGATGGAAGCAGGAAAAATTTTCAGTAGCTTGACCGCGTTCAGAGAGTCCACCATTTTATTGCTGTTGCGAAACAAAAATCATAAAAATTGGACCTTGGAATACCTGAACCCTGATGGGTAATGACAAATCTGAGCGACCAGAAAAAAGACTACTCTGGTTGCTCATGGACTCCAAAAATTCAACATCGACATCATTGCTCTCAGTGAGACCAGGAGAGCAGAAGAAAGATAACTGAGAGAAGAGTATGTAGGATGCACCTTCTTCTAGAAGGGACTCAAAGAAAAAGATCAAAGTATACACTGCCTGAGCTTTGCCATTGAAATGCTCTTATTCCAAAGCTATCAGAACTTCCAATTGGCATCAATAAATGACTAAGGACACTTCAGCTTCATCTTGCAAAACACTAACATGCAACAGCCAGAAGAGCCTATGTTTCAACTTAAGATACTGATGATACACTGAAAGAAAACTTCTATGCTCAGCTGGATTTTATCCTCTCTGGCACACTTAGAACAGACAAAATCATCCTTCTCAGAGACTTCAATGTGAGAGTAGGATGAGACAAGCTCTGGAAAGGAATCATCGGAAAGAATGGAGTTAAAAAACGCAATACAAACAGAACTCTACTTCTCACCAATGCGCCGAATGCAATATGATCATCACAAACACCATTTTTCAGCAGAAGAACAAGTACAAAGTTTCCTGGCAGCATCCGTGCCCCAGACATAGGTACCTACTCAACTATGTCATTGGAAGATTACGTGTCCAAAAGAATGGGCTGTCAACCAAAAACACTTACAGGTGCAGATGACTCTTAGACATACCATCATTTGAACTGCTCAAGCATTAGGCTGAACATCTGAGTCAAAAGACGTTATGGAACTAAATCTAAGATACAGACATTCAACATCACCAGTTTCTGTGATTCAGCAAAGAAGCTTGTAATTCAAGAATACATAGTAGAAGAACTACCCAGCATGTTCTCAAACTCAGTCACCACTAATCAGGAGGAGCAAAAGAATGTCATCACTGAAACTTGTCAAGAAACAATTGGCTTTCAAGCAGAAAAACATCAAGATTGGTTCAATTGAATTGGCGAAGAGCTGCAACAACTCATTGACAGCAAATGGAAAGTCTTCCTTGATCTCCAAAACAATTCAACTTCAAGCTCAAAATGGCATCTTCATCAGGAACTGAAAGCCCAACTTTAGAAGAGAACTCAAAACCCCCCAAAGTAACTGGTAGACAGATAAAGCAAGGGAAATCCAAGCTCTCGCTGATATGAAAGACACCAGAAGTAATTTCAGTGCCACCAAGACCATCTTCAGTCCATCCAATTATGGACAAGTACCTCTCTGCAGCAGAGATGGATCAACTTTACTTAAAACCGTTGACGGAATCAACACTAATTGGAAAGACCAGTTCAAAAACCTATTGAATTGCATTGCCACTATCAACAAAGATGAAGTTCTTATTTTCCTCCTAAAACAAGAGACTGATGTGAACCTAAACAAAATCACATCAAAAGAAGAAATTTGCCCCATCAACAAAATCTTGAAGTATAACAAAGCTGCTGATATCTTCAAAGGAGAGGGAATCCTACTTCAGAACCAACTTACAAACTCTTCATCAAGATCTGGATCAGGAAGAAATCCCTCTTGATTTAAAGAATGCACTGATTGTTACCATCTACAAGAAGGGAGACAAAGCAGACTGCAGCAATTATTGTGGGATCTCCCTGCTGTCCATTACAGTTAAGATTCTATAGTCAACACAATAGTCAACACAATAGTCAACACAATATTCAACACAATAGTCAACACAATAGTCAACACAATAGTGGAACACAATAGTCAACACAATAGTCAACACAATAGTCAACACAATAGTCAACACAATAGTCAACACAATAGTTGAACACAATAGTCAACACAATAGTCAACACAATAGTCAACACAATAGTCAACACAATAGTTGAACATGAATTTACCAGTAACTGGTTGTATGGAAACCTAATCCTCTCAGCCACTATGTTTTATATGACTGTTTAAGACAGGAACACAATTTTATATTTGGTATAAGTCTCTGATTGTAAATTGGAAGCAATATAGGTAATTGTTAGTCATAGTATAGTGTACAGGTGTATTAGTATCATGTTCTTAATGTACATCCCTGGATGTTAATACATTTTTCCTGTGACTGTTAATGAATTGTTGGGTTAGCATTGAAGAATTTGTTTTAATCCAGTATACTAATGGCAAGTCTACCTGAAAAAGCTGATCTATCACCTGACAGTTGAATTAACAAAAATGAAAGTTACAGATGTAAATACAGTGAAATTTATATACCAAGGAATCAAAATTGTGTTTGAAATTCAGCTCACTAGGAGTTTTGCAATAATCTATGAATGGTGTGTCCATGGAGTAAGCGTATCTAAAGCAAGTTTGCCTGAAGGAGTCTATTTCTCTCCAGGTTGTGCCTACAGAATAAGTTGAACTCAGCACTGAAGGTTAACAAAACACTTGTCAATTTTACAGTGCTACTACAGCTTGGAACAATTAGTTGTTCTTACACTGTAGCAGTGGTGTCTTAAACTATTGACAAATCTTTGATTGGCAAAGTTGACATGCTACCAACTCAACCAATTGCAACTGTCACACCGCTGAATATTAATTTCTGATATTGGCACATTGCCAAACATTTTGGAGGAGGGTACAGTCGATTACATTGATCTCAATACTTGACTGGTACTCAGTTTATTTACCTTGAAAGGATGAAAGACAAAGTCGATCTCAGCAGGAATTAAATCTTCAGAATAAAAGGACTTAAGAACATGTTACTAACACACTTGTATACTATACTATGATTGTCAATTATCTATATGGTTCAATTTTACAAACAGGGCCTTGTACCAAATAAAAAATTGTGCTCTTGTCTTAAATAGCAGTATAAAACACAGTGACTGAGAAGATTAGGTTCCTGAGCACCCAGTTACCTGCAAGTTCATGTTTAACTATTGTGACCTTAGCCACAACTCAACTCTGCTTACTCAAGATTGTGCATTTAATTAAGAAATCAGTGTCATTTTATGAAAGTTTCAGCTGGCTATTACTAAATACCAGAAATAATATTTTTCAGAGAGATTCTGCCATCACTCCCTTATACCATTAAATATTTAATGAAAAATGAAAAGTTTTTTTGACTTTATATTAATCTAGCAATATCTTGTATTGACTTGGCTTGTTGTGTGTTCTGTAACGAAGATGCTGAATATGGTAAAGTATGTGAATAAGAATGATTAGCAATATATTCAGTGATAAATTTAAAGTTGATGTATTTTCAGTATAAGAGAAAGTATTTTATAATATCTAAAACATGGGTATTTAGATATTTTCAAATGTATATCCTGATATCTAACATTTTTTTGTTAGATGTTAAAAATGTAGAAATCAAGAAAACAAACACACAAAAAACAAAACAAAGAAAAACAGACATTGATTTTGTCATCATTTCTTGAGAAATTTCTAAAGAGATAATGAATGAGTATTGGCTATATTACTTTATAAATGTTTATGTACATATGTGTGTATGTAACAATACACACACACACACACATGCACGTGCACACACACACACACACACACACACACATACACACACACACACACACTCACACACACACACATGCATGCACGCACACATGCACATGCACACATGCATGCGTATATATATGAAGTCTCATACAGATATTTATTTGAATATCTGTACATATAAATTGCTGTTTCCTGTATATGTAGATATTTAACTAAAGATAGTGGTGAGTCTACAAAGATAGCAGGGATTATAATGGGTAGAATGATCCCAAACAATAATAGTTCAAAATGGTGCAATTTTATGTTTGACTGAGGTCATATTGGACAATGTGTTCTCTGATAAACATAAAGACAGAACGGTCACACCTGAAATGCCATTTCATAGGTCTGCTGGAGCAGGGCTAATCAGTGGGTAAACAAAAGCAATAGTATATTACACTTTTACTCTTTTACTTGTTTCAGTCATTGGACTGCGGCCATGCTGAGGCACCGCCTTGAAATCGATCAGATCGATCCCAGTACTTTTGAGTCTGGTACTTATCTTATCGATCTCTAAGCCGAACTGCTAGGTTACGGGACATAAACAAACACACAGACAGACACACATACACATACATATACATA
>JAOPJM010000374.1:466964-480666 GCA_027124095.1 Muusoctopus leioderma | reverse complement strand
TGTGTTTGTTTATATCCCGTAACTTAGCGGTTCGGCTTAGAGATCGATAAGATAAGTACCAGACTCAAAAGTACTGGAGTCGATCTTATCGACGACAAGGCGGTGCCCAAGCATGGCCGCAGTCCAATGACTGAAACAAGTAAAAGGAGTAGTCAATCTGGTAGTTAATTACATCAGAATGTATAAAATTTCTAACCAGAATTCTAATTTCTTCAGAATATATTAAAAAAATGTTAAAAGTTAAGGATCAACTGGGATGTTTGACTTTGAAAATTATCAAAAACTTGGAACATATATCTAAATGAAATATTTGCCTTTTATTTTTAAAAATTAATTTTGAAAATAATAAACAAGAATTTGGGGGGATTTAGTAAAATAACTCATTATTCAACAGCTGCTTGGATCATAACTCAAAAAAATATTCTCACATAAAATTATGATGGGCAATTTTAATTTTAATATGAGCATTTTAAAATGGGCAATTTTGTATCATAGAATCAGAGGATGTCTCAGACAGGTTAATGTCAAAATGTTTAAATAATTAACCAATTCATTAGACCTTTTGTTACCATATTTCGAAGGATATACACTGTTCATGTGTTTCAATTAATTTTGAAAAGACTCAATAATTTGGAGGGATTTAGTAAAATAACTAAATTTTTCATTAAGATGGTGATCAGAATATATCTTAAGAAATGTTCTTACATAAAAATATGATAGAATATTTTAATATAAATATGAACATTTAAAAAGGGCAGTTTCAGGCGAATTGGTACCAAAAGGGTTAATCAACCTAGCTGGAGTAAGTGGCTACAGAGAGCCAACAACTGTGAAACATTTGTTCAACCAGTCAGGTTAGTATGAAATTTTTTCAGTTTGAAGTGGAGAAAACAATATCGAGCAACTCACTGTAATGTTCTGTCCATTGGCTTTTTGTCTGCAGTTTCCGACTTTTTACTATGTGACAACTGAAAGAAAAACGCAAGAATTCAGCACCATGAAGAGGGGTACATACAAAAATCCCCTACAATGGACTGGAAAAAAAAGCCCACTTTTAAACCACAATTAGCATTCTTTAACTGAACTGATAGATAAGATAAAATTGGTTTCTTTGAATCTGATCTGTGATTTAAAAAAAATAACATATAACACCCTGTAAAAATATTCAGTTGCAAAAAGCATGCTACAAAGTGTAAATCATGGGGTTGTGAATTAATAATGAAAAAAAATTATGGAAAACTTTAAACATGTCAGATTTTAGCACATGTAAGAAGACCTATAGCAAATTTGAAGTCTTTAGAAATAAGTGAGGCATATTTTCAATAAGCAGATAAATCCTATAATTGATAATAGGTACAGATTTTGAAGACCAGGATAATTAAGACACCATATAAAAAGATTACATAAAAACCAGTATTTGTTACCCTTTGAAAAAATTTGATTTTTTTTTTTGTACCTTTATACATGCTGATTAAAATAGTAAAAGGAAACAGTAGAATTGTTCAATTTCACTCAGACAAACACATTTAGCATTTGAATTACAGAATATAATGAAATAAGATTCTCAAAGACTCAACAAGTCTAAAATACTTTATTTGATACTTGATGCTATACTCTGGTGTGGCATGATTATGTGGTTCATAAAATATGAAGGCTTCATCAAATCTGCTGATACAGAATAATAGTCAGCTGTTCCAACAGTATTCAAGGTGCCAACCTGGAAAACAAACAAAAAATTATTTTTAGCAACAATAACACAAAGTATAAAACTTAAGAACACACACAAATATTAAACGAAATAAAATTTTCAGGTGTCTATATAAAGACATATATACACACACACGGTGTCTTCATTTATTTCGTAATGAAGAGTGGCCTTAAAAAAAAAAAAATGGGAATCAAAGGTAGGTAGTAACTGGTCGAGCTAAATTGAGAGTACAGCAGTGCTTCAAAAGTCACAAGTAAAGCACTAAGTGATCTGCCAGAAAGAAATATGTAAATTACCTGTTGAGGTAGATAGAATATGTATTATGTCATCAAAAGACATCAAGGGATACAAAGAAAGATTGTCTATATAAACAATTTTTTGGTTTGTAAGAGAGTTCGAGAGGTTCAATTTTCCATGAGGAGTGAAGAACTCAAAGTTTCATGCCTTTGCCCTTCATCTAAGAGTGAGGAAGATAGAAAAAGCTTGCTAGCTTGCGACCAAAGCGAGAACATTTCATCTTCCCCAATCACAGACAAAGGGCAAAAGCCCGAAATGTTCAAATTCTTCACTCCTCAAAATCTACAAATTCTCCAATGGACTGATTTTTGTCGATACAGACCGCCGCCAATTTCCTCAGATTCCAAATTTGACCCAATGTTTGGTCATTTTCATTTCCTTCAAATTTTGTGCTACTTTTCATAAACTGACATTTAAAAATTTGTTCTCCAGAAACTGTCTCAAAAATCTTAGTCTATAATATAATATAAAGATAAGCATAATCCAAAACCTAAAATATCTTGCAAAAAAGGGCAAATAATGAATGAAATGAGAGATTCTCAATACAACACGACCAGAATTTTTAAACAAGTGAAAAATGAAATGTGCTGAAAAAGAAACAGTAGAAATAAAATATTAAGTCAAATTAGACAAGACAATAATAAAAAATAAAAAGTTGGTACATTTCTGTAGAGAACTTCCAATGGTATGTAGAATAGAACTTATATATTGAGTAGCAGCTTTCTAATAAATAATTTTGAAAATTAGATTATCAACAGTTCAGCTGTATATTGCATTAAATCATTTTTAATTTTTAGAAAACTGACAAGATATAATCACAAGTACAGAGATGCTTCTTCGAAGATTAATCGGTAAGTTTTCGGTCAATGAAATATAGAACGAATAGGTAACGCATTTCGATTTTTTTTTTTTTTTTAAAATATAGAACGGGCAATGCTCCAAGTCGTGGGAAACACGCTTAATAACGCAGTGTGTAGACCGAATAGTTTTAAAAGAGGACGAGAAGATCACCATATTCTAACTTACGCAACTGAACGATGTTGATCAAACACGTCATAGAATTTTTGTACAGATTGTTTACGCAACGGAAACAGCAGTACTGAATGGCTTGGAAAACACACCAAATATAATAATACTTAGTGATTAGAAGCTTCATTTTGACACAAAACATTTAACTAATTTGAATTTCGAAAAACTTAAAATTAACTTTATGAAAAGTTTTTCAAAGTTTCATTTTTTTTACAGAATCATCAACTAAAATATACACGTGTATAAAATAGTAAATGTTTCCTCCATTGCTTTTGACGAGGACTATTTCAGTTGCTCGATCAACTGAACTACATTGTCATGGATTAAAATGTAAGTGGCTGAGTATTCCAGACACCTGTACCTTTAATGTAACCCTCAGGCAGAAGCAGTGATATAGCGACAAGGCTGGCCTTTTGAAATACAGGTACGGTCCATCTGACGGGCTTCCATACAGTTTCCGCCTACCCAATTTCACTCACAAAGCTCGGGTCGACCCGAGACTATGGTAGGAGAGACACTTGCCCAAGGTGCCGCGCAGTGGGATCGAACCGGGAACCCAATAACTGCGAAACTTCAGGCACACATTTATTTACACGTTTGTACACATGCACTGTTACACATACATAAATACATCTATTCAAGCACATACTAAGAAACTTTATGTCACAAGTCAACAACAGTTATCAGAGTTAGTCAGTCCTCTTTTAAAAGAGGTACTACAGAATGTGGTATTTCAAAAACAGATTCTGACAAAACACAACACAGCACACATCCACACTGACAGTACACTTCTTCAAATATTCATAAACTAGTAAAAAGGAACGCACGCAAAAATATCTGCAGAACGTAAAACCACTTTAACATACCTTTATGACGCTCGCTGGGGACTTCCTTGTCCTTGGGAATGCTATTCTTGTTTACGTCAGGGGGCTTGGCAGAATCTATTCACGATGACACAGGCGCAAACTAAATAACGGTCCGTCCTTGAAAAGCTGGCAGCAATTTAGTACTCGGAAGCGTTACGGCTGAATTTGGGGATTGGCCCTAACACTGATAAACACGGAGTTTGTATGAATTTGCACAACATCAACAACAATTTGCCATCTAAACATTGAAATAGCTATTTTGGAAAGTAAAGTGCTTTTATTAAATCTATCGGCCAATTCCAATGAGAATTTATACATATATATATACAACACAAACCACTTTCAATACTTAGAAAAAGTCAGTAAAACCATAGATAGTAGCGGCTATACTCATAACCTTGATGTGTGTGAGTGTGTATATGTATATGTAGGTATGTATATTTACACACACACATATTGAAATGAATTTTATATCCCTTTTTCCGAAATATATATTTCAAGAGTTTTAAAGTGTATATGCCTTATGTTTCCAAACAATTGTGTCAATTCAGTTTCAAATATTTTAAAACTTGCATCATCAAAAAATATTTTAAACATGAATCGCTCTGACCGATGAAATAATTCAAGATCCTTTAAAATCGAATTAAATGTTATCATTAACATTGTCAGCAAACATTTCATATATCCAAATGAAAATTTTAATTTTAGAAATAGACTATGGTAAATTTTATAAATTGTTAATATATATGACATTACAAGGGCTATAAAAACTTATCAACAACTAAATAACTGAAATTATTTTAATTATATTTACTCCCCAAAATAATAATCATCATCATCATGAATATAGGAATGAATTACCATCTTTCTTTTCTTTAATTTCTTATTCTTACAATAACTAAATAACTATAATTTATATAATGTATAAGATAGTGAACATTTTATACACCATTACCATTTTTTCTAATTCATGTTGAATTATTGAATGAGATGATTTTTTTTCTTCTTTGTATTATTAATGCCTATAATATGCATGAATGTAGGTTACACATGGATATACATACATATATACACGCATATACATACACACACACACATATACACATACACTTTTGTCGGCGAGTGTTATTTTTAAAAATTATATTAACCCATGTAAAATATGAGAGAGTTGAAGTGTGGTAACTATATTTAACAGTGACAAAAGAAAACACCCATTGGAATTAGCAGAGAATTATACCAGCTCCCATAAGAGATTATGGGGTAACAAATTTATTATATCCCAGAGTGCATTTGTTAATTGTAAACTGAATTCTCCTTTCCAGCTGGATTGGATCGAATAGTTACCCAAAGCTTTCTGCCTAAAATCCCACAACTCCATGGTGGATTGTAATGGGTAGGGTATTCATTCAACTATTACATAAATCTCAACAATTTGTGCAAATGTCAAAACCATGCTTGCAAAAAAAAACAAAGAAAGAAAAGACCATAAAAATATTTAAAATGAACTGTTATTGAAAATTGATCAGTTTCATCTAAAGTTTACAGATTAACGATACCAACCCGTCCGTGGTTCTATGATAAAAAGCCATTTGTTTTAAAGTGTCCATATTCAAATTTAAACCTTCCATTATAATTCTATGTAAGAACTTTGTTAAGTTATGTTCCAAACACCAACTTAATAACAAGAAAGTTAGCTATTTTACTAAATCCCTCCAAATTCTTGATTATTTTCAAAATTCATTAGAAATCATAGGCAGTGTATTTCATTACAAATAGGGTAACTAAAGGGTTAAACTGAAACTTCTTTTAACACTGAATTAACTCTTAACGCCCTGGAGGACACAGTTCCACACGACATCATCAAATTGATGTGAATCATTGAACTACACATATGGCGAAAGTGAACTATTTTTCTGTGAAAACACCTCAAGCACCGGTGTTTCTCATCTGTAAATTTTGTAATAAATATGAAACGAAAAACTCATTTTAGACATTTTCTGTTCAATTAATACAGGACTTAAGAAAATTTTTAACAGGATGTTAGAGTTAAATGCTACCAGCAAACTTGACAGAAAATAATATATAGTGAAGTAATTATAGTTGTCTATTCCAAGATACGGAATATTTCCAGCTCTACCTTATGACAACCCTAGATGGTTATTTTCCAAATAATTACTAATGAACCAATAATTAATTTCAGAAGATAGATGGCTGTGTGGTTAAGGAGTTCGCTTCGCAACCACGTGGTTTCAGGTTCAGTCCCACTGTGTGGCACCTTGGTTAAGTGTCTTCTACTATAGACTCAGGACGACCAATGCCTTGTGAGTGAATTTGGTAGACGGAAACTGAGGAAGAAGCCCGTCGTGTGTATATATATATATATATATATATATATATGTGTGTGCATGTATGTGTGTTTGTGTATCACCCATAACTTAGCAAGTTTGGCTAAGAGACCGATAAGTACCAGACTTGATCTCTTAATAGAAATAGGATTGTTAATATTTTAACACATTCCTCTTTGTTGGGAAGAGTTGAACAGGAAGATTACTAAACTTCAAGACAAACCCTTCAGAACAGACAATCACCAAATAAAATGATTGCACATAGTGAATTTCGGAGATGTAGTAATTTTCTTCAGCAAGACCATTATTACAAGGAATGCCTGGCAAGATATGCTATATACAACCAATTTCAAAGGTAAAACAAAATTAATCTATGGGAAGAATTATTTTAACATAGAATATTACTAAACACAAATCAATATGACTTTTGCAGGAAATGCTGAGGGAATCTTTGAGGAGGTGCCAAAGAAATTCATTTTGCAATAAAACACAATTACTGCCAAGTTAAGATGTTGGGCAACACAAACTCAGACCTCACTACAACCACCATGATTGTTAAACTCCGCATGGCTAAGTATGTCTGACAAATACATTACAATACTATTTCACAGCTGAATGATTAGAAGCAAAAAAGGGCATTGAGCTGTAAAAATAATAGCCACACTATGCAAAAACCACCCCAACCCATTAGTTTTGGTAAATAGATAGATGGTGGTAGCAGCAGTGACCTTAACACCCAGAGAATTTAATAAGTAAGCTAAGTAATAATGCATTGATTGTACCCTGCTGTTAAATCTTGATGCCAACCCACCTGAAGATGCCTCTGGTTCTAAGATATAAAACCTCTTATTTTAAAATGTTCATATTTAAATTAAAACATCATCATAATTTTATGGAAAAAAACATTTTTGTTATGTTCCCAACACCAGCTGAATAACGTTATTTTACTAAATCCCTCCAAATTCTCAATTAATATTTTAAAAATCAATTGCAACACATATGTAGCATTATTTCATTAGAAATAAGGTCACGAAAGAGTAAAAGAAGGAGTAAGTAGATTTCTATGTCACTGAACAAAATAGTTTTTCTTTTAACACAACTTCAATTTTTTAATGAGATTAGACATTTAAAGCACTAATTTGAACATAAAAAAAGTAACAGGCCCACCATCAGTGAGCCAATCTTAGCAGTTAAATCCCTCAAAATTCAATTCTTTAATGTTTGGAAGAAGAAAAAATGAAAAAATTCTAGGACTGGCATTTCCTATTTATTAAATAATGCCAAAAATTAATCAAAAAAATATAAACTGTCTTTTTCTTTCTTTTTTGATGAAAATGGTAAATGGTAGATTGTCGCAGTCATCATACCTTTGATGAAGATATTAATAGCACAAGTGAAGTAAACTGATTTTAAATGGGGAAATCAAAATTAGTTCGTGGAGCCAGTTTTCGGACACAAAAACAAACAATAATATTAATAATACATAATTGTGTAAGTAAGTCACTGGCTGTAATATCAAGATATTGTAATGTAAAATAAATTTATTAAAAAAAAACATTTTAGAATGTCAAGCTAAATAAACCTTTTTAGGATATTAAAAAAAATGTGAGAAGTTTATCTTAATCGACTGAGTTAATTCATACATGATGAACCATTTAATGAATACGTTGTGCTAAGTTTTACTTTAAAAAAAAATGTGATGTCAAGTCACAAGTCAAGATGGGAATTGCTCACTTAAGGAATTCAACACCTACAATGTTGAAATCTCCATAAGCAAGGGTTTGTACGAATCTAATTGATCTTGATGTGACAAACGAATATTATTATATTTGCAGTTTTTTAGATGAAGACTCATGTTGAGCACAAGATTTGATTTTATGTCTGAGGTTTTTGAAAAAATATTCTGGCTAACCAAATCTTCGAAGCTTCATATGACAATATGACATACCATATTTTCCGGCGTACGCTTTTGTGTAAAATTACTTCCCTTTAAAAAAAGAAAAAAAGTACAGTACAAATAATTTAATTTGTTTGGTCGGTGATAAAAGAAAGAGCGCTCGCTTCATCATTCCAGAGTGAGGATTGCTCTTGGCGAGACCTCACAAACAACAGAATATCTGATATGGCCAATTCGCAAGGAGGTTTTTCTCATTGGTCAATGGTAACAGGAAATTGAATGTAGGGCTCTCCTGGCAGTTTGGTATGCTCATACGCAAAGTATGCATAACTATTTTAAATTTCCAGAAGCAGACAGTTACCAAGTTACAGGTGACAGAATATTCTAAGAAAAACAGCACAGAGCTGCAGCTAGGCATTTTGGGGAGCCACCAACAGAATGCACAATATGAGAATGGTGAAAAGAAAAACAAATCTTTACCATGCACAAAATGCAATTTTCGAAGTGATATTGCTAAAAGGCCTAAATTGAAGGTGTGGATATTTGATCTTAGAAAATCTGGCACCAATTCGTCAACAAAGATAATTATTATTCAAGCAATAAAAATCTGCAAAAGACCAACAACTTCACGGTGCCATAGATTCATGAAAAGACATGAAGCTATGAATGCGAACAAGTTTCGAAGATGGCAGCAATGAATAAGAATTTAAAGGTTTGCAAGACAGCAGTAGCGAAGATGAAATTCAAAGCTTTGAAGATGACAGGGAGAGTGAATAAAAATTTTATGACATATCTTTGTACTTATTTCAGTGATTTTTTTTCCTTAAATTTCCTTCTCAAAACTAGGGTACATGCTATACACGAGTGCATGTTATATGCCTGCAAATACAGTAAGTCTTAACATCTGGAGAAAGATGCCCAGATAATAAAGAATACATAATGAAGTTTAGGAAGATATGTTGTCTTCAGGCAAACAGTAACAGATTTTATTATCAGTGAAATTAGAAAATCCGTTTTGTAAATTATATTCTGTGAACACTTGAAGTATAATTAAATAATATTAATCTTGCATGTTTGCAGTTAAAAAACTGGAAGTGTTTTATACGATTTAATTTGAAGAAGGTTCTCGACCAAGTCTCCTATTACTCAAGAGTTTCTCTGACAAATGATCGGTTTATCAGATCACCCTCTATCTGATGAACCAATCACATGCCGGAGAAACTCTAGAGTAATAGGAGACTGGGTCAGACGTAATAAACTACTATGGTATTGAGAACTCCTCCAGTTCGTTACCTGCAATGGATATATATATATATATATATATATATATATATATATATAAAACACCACCCAATGCCTAAAAAAAACACACAGGAAGGCATAAGATATAAATTATTGGTTGAACTAATTTGGTATCCAGTAAATAATTTCACCCAGTCGTTTTTAGCATTAGAAAAGGACTCCAAAATCTGTACCTCAAAACTGAAGCTCAACAGCCTCACAATTCTATACATTATCTATCATACAATGAAGAGTTACATCTTTGTATTTTTTAATCACAATAGCAATGCAACAAAAAACGTCTTTTCAATTTTTAAGAAAATTTTAACAGTAAAACAAAGCAGTAAATAATTTGAGGATAAACAAAATTTTAAAAAAAAACCAGCAAAAAAAAGAGGTAAAACGTGAAGGAATTCAGACAAGTGATGTGAGTTTGCAATATTATATATATATATATATATATATATATATGCTTGTGTGTGTATGTATATATAGCTGTTGGTAATCCCTCAGGGCTTGCAAATGACTGCTCACCAGTTAGACCTTCAGTGGACCTGCATGTTATATGTAGGCCAATGCAGGATCCACAAGACTGGTTGCAGAGCGGGCATTTGGTGTTGGTTACTATATCATCATCATCATCATTTACGTCCGTTTTCCATGCTGGCATGGGTTAGACGGGTGATTTCGGCCTTGTGTCGATTGTGAATGGAGTCGCCACTCTCCTAGACGGGGACCATGCCTCAGACGTATGTTTCGTTTGGCTTGGTTTCTACCACTGGATGCCATTCCTATCACCAACCACTTTACAGAGTGTACTGGGTGCGTTTATTGTGGCACCAACACTAGAGAGATTGTCATGTCCAAGACGTGACTATAGAGCCCTCTTGACCCTTGTCTCCGAATGATCACCAAACACTTTACGGAGTGCACTGGGTGCAATTTATCGTGCCACTAGCACTAGAGAGGGTACCTTGTCTGTAGCAGGCTAAAGATTCCTTCTCTACACCACATAGTCTCCGCCAAATGAGGGTAATATATATATATCATTTTTACGTCGGTTTTCCCATGGGTTCTAACACAAAAATAGCCTTGGGCTGCCCAATGCATGAGTGAAATTTGGTAGATGGAAACTGTGCAGAAGCGCATCGTATGTATGCACATTTATCTCTGCGTAGTCGTTTGTTTACGTTGATGATATTCATCCAGATATTTATGAAACACATCTGAAAGATCAGACATTTTGCAAGGATCATTAACTGTTTACACTATATATATATATATATATATATATATATATTCTCTCTCTCTCTATATATATACATACATACACAGTGCCAAGTCACATGCCCACTACTGTTTGCTGGTTTAATACTTTCTCTCACGCTATAGGAAATGTAGTAGAGAAAGCAATGTCACGGCTGAGAGGTGAATTAAATGGATAAATAGATCGGTGAGAAAAAGTAATGTGGAATAAAGAAGTGGATCGGATAGATGAGAGGCGGGAGAGAGAAAGAGAAATAGCCAGCAAGCGAGATCAACACTCAGACAAGGAGGAAAATGAAGCAAGGTTTGAAGCAGAAACAATAACTAATAAAAGACAGAAAGAAATTTTTGACAGGTACTAAACTAGTATATATATATTTATATATATTATATATATACATACACACACATACAAAATAATAAGCACATATTCAAGCAGTCATTACACAGAACATTAATTACATATAAGCAAAATACATAAAAGTGAATTAACTCATCTGTCATCAATACACACACACTAACACACAGATGAAAATATAAGAGTTATTAAACATTACCAATAATATTTAATAAATTTATTTGGGACTTTTTTGGCACGAGGTTTAAAATATGTATATATTTTGTTTTGTTACAGTAACATAGGTTAGATGGGTCTGCAAATTCAAACCTATGAATGTGTTGGGGCAACTGTTATTTTCTGCAAGGCTGAATGAAGCAATATGCAATAGACAAACTATGCAATGGCGGAGGCCTGGTTCTCTCCCATCTTAACCATCAATCGACAAATTATTTTCACACAAGTGAAATAGGTAATAAAAACTTCAAATGTCTTTATTTTTTTACTGTTCATAACCATTAACTCTTAACATCCCATTGATAAGTTTCCAGGTCCTGTAATAATTGAACAAAAAATGCGTAAAAGCTGGTTTTTTGCAGCTTATCTATTATGAAATTTACAGGTGAGAAACACAGGTGCTTGAGGTGTTTTCACACAAAAATACTTCATTTTCGCCATATATATAGTCCAATGATTCATATCAATTTGATAATGCGATACCATGTCCTACAGGATGTTAAGAGTTAATGAAGGAGGATGTAGCCCAACTGAGTTTACTTACAGAAAGGGGGAAACAAATTATGACACTCCTCTTCCTCTGATGAACATCAGTGACATCACTGTAGTTAGGAATCACATGACGAGGAACAAATGCAGCCATCTCTGTTTTCCTACCATTTTTAATCATAGGAAAGCAATTTACTAGTAAATCATTCCTACTATCATTAGCAAACACTTGTTCTAATACAGCAGTAGTGATGTACATGTACACAGCAGGCAGATATAATGCAGTTGCAGCTAATGCATTTCACTGAAACACCAATGAAACTTAACCCAATAACATTTCCATTTTTGTTATTAAATAGAAAATGAAACTGAGTATGATTTTTTTTTTTTTAAATCTAATAAAATTTCTTTTGAAATATGAGTAATAGTAGTTTTTACTCTAGAACTTAATATTTCAAGATATCCATCCCAATTTTGTTTATTGCCAAAGGGAAATAAGATAAATCTAATTATCGTATTCAACTAAAATCTTCATCATTAGTAGTGGTTTTATTTAAGTTTTGAAAAGTAAATGCAGTGTTTAAAAAGGAACAACAAAAAACACAACTTAAAGCAATAACCATGCTGTACAATAAAATAAACACAAACATAGACTCTCTCTTTCCCTCACATCCACACACAGACTTTCTAATTCTGACAGCAATACAAAAACAAATTAGTAAAATGAAACAAGTTAATAAGCAACATGTACGTACACACAAAACATTTTGTTGAAATCTTAACTAAATGTTGGTACAGGAAATTTAGACTGTGTAAGACATCAATAACAAAGCATGAAGGAACAGTATTTCTTGCTTGCTACAAGCAAAAATTTCATTGCAAGACAAACACTGATAACATAGATACTATGATTTGTTAGTGTATCTAATAATGTAATTTTAGAATTTTCTTTCTATTTTTTTAAGTGAAGATTATTGAAATATTACTATAAATTATTTAATCCTTTTGATACCAACCCGCCTGAAACTGCCCATCCTTATATGATAAAAAAAACTATTTTGTTTTAAAGAGTTCTTATTTAATTTTAAACCTCCCATTATAGTTTCATGTAAGAATGTTTTATTAAGTTATGTTCCAAACACCAACTTAATAACAAAAAAGTTAGTTATTTTACTAAATCCCTCCAATTTATATTCAAAATTAATTGAAAATCATAGGCAGTGTACTTCATTAGAAATATGGTGGTAACGAAAGGGTTAAAGAAAATTAAAAAGTACCCAATGAAACAGGAAAATACCTATTTGTCATATAAGATTAAACTTATTTTTATTTTTATAAAATTTCATCAGAAAACATAAAAAACAGGAACAAAAATAAAACTACAATTCTAACTATTAGTTTTAAAACCAAGATCCTGTCATCAAGGATAAAATTTGACACATAGATCTTAGAGAGTTAGATGGAAAAAAAAAATTAGTTTTCATAACAAAGGGGTACTTAAATTTGTTGAAACTAAATAAAATAATTAACAAAATAGTGGTTTCAATTAAACAATTGAAAATGAAGAAAATACACTTACAATACTTTGTGTAACCAAAATTATTTCTGGATCAGATTCATTTTTGAAACAATTTTTTACTTAAATTTCAAAATATCTACTGAACCAGTAAATTGTAATATTTAATATTAATTTCTATTATACTGATTTAAACACTAAATTCAACTATGAATAGATTCTTAAGTACAATCTTTCTATGTGCTCTCTTAGTTATCATGCCCTTTCTCACTTTTTTACCCCCCTTGCCTTTCATGCAAATAAAATTTTCGGAATAGTAACCCCATAATTTAAAAGCTTCCACCAGACAGTGGATAAAATCTTTTATGAATAAAGTATGAATATTAAAATTACAGTATATAAATACAGAAATATTTCTCTCTCGCTTGCTTGGA
>JAOPJM010000374.1:262717-277356 GCA_027124095.1 Muusoctopus leioderma | reverse complement strand
TTGGTGACAGGAAGAGCATCCGACCGTCAAAATTCTGCCTCAATAACTCTCTCCATCCAACCCATGCTAGCATGGAACAAACGGACGTAAAAAAAAGCGATGATGATAGATAAATGCAGTTTATAAGGTGTCCTCTTTGAGACATCTTTCAATTTCCAACTCTTTCTCCTGACTAGAGATTTTCTTTTTTTGCATTTATTCAGCCTAACTTCAGTAATCACTGATCTTTACTAAAGAACACATTGATATCCAAGAATTCATTTGTTCCTCTCTGACCACCACTTTATCATGTCAGAATGAAATCATATGGCTCTTAGTCTCAACTAGCTGTCAGATAGTCACTTGATTGACTAGTATTCTGAAGTTTGTTACACAAGATAAAATTAAACTTCTGACTTTATGATATGTAACTCAAACATTGGTGGCTTAGGGGTAATTCACACAGTCTATTAAGAATCTAGTTTACAAGCCCTCGAGTCATAAATATGTGTCAAAAAATTTATTCCCTGCTCATTTCTTTTCTTGCTACATTTCTTATTTCATTAAAAGGTATATAATGTATTTTACTGACTACCCAACAAGTACAAGATTAAAAGAGACTCAATTTGAGATCACATGTGTTCAGACACAGCTCTACAGAGTAATTAACCTTTGAATGTTCAAAAGATGTCTTTATTTCCATTCATCTCATAGCCAGGTACAAATCTCGACATATAAGCACTATGAAAAATAAAACAAATACAAAATTCAGCTGATGATGGTAGGTCCTTCCTACTAATTGCAACAAGTATATATAGATGTAAAGTTATAGAGGATGATTTATACAATGTAAAATATGATAAATAATGATAAACAAAATGTACTTTATAATAGGTCAGGACAATTTGATTTAAGAAATATTTTACAGTTGCTGAGACCAAAATTATTTAATGATTCTATATTTATGACTAATAATCACATTTTTCTCAAGAGATTACCACACAACAAAATATTAAATTTTGAAGCAAGTGATTTGCACCCAGATACTCTACAGACTAAAATGCTGTTCTTGAGTAGCCATGTGTAAATGTGTAAACTGAGAAGCCTTTTCTGTGTAGCCATGATCTGCTGCTTCTTTTAGCATCATAGCAAAGCCAAATGAATCTGAAACAGCATTAAGTTTGATACACATGTGGAATTGCCAAGAACTTGGGGTATATCTCCAAATTTCATTCTAAAACAATTCTACATATTTTCACATACATCTAATTCAATATACTGAATATTTTCAAGAGGTTAGCTGGTGAAAACGAAAGAGCAATCAACAGGTAAGTACCCAAAATGTGCATATAAGATGCTAAGTCTACTAGTTTGTGTTGAACTTTATCATTCAATTTGTCTACTGCAATAAGCAGGGTGATCGAGAATGTTGGAGCTCCAACTCAAATGTGAATGTAAATAATAACCAGCTTTAATTAGTTTAACTCTGATGTACATTCTCTGTCTCGGATTATAATTGTTTTTATGATTTCAGTTAACACTTTTTTTATGTTTGTCTAATTAGAAGTGTCACATTAGCTGTAGAAAGGTACAGTAATGTAAACCAGAACAATAAATGGAAATGTTTTACAGCTGAATGTATTTTTTAAATCAGTGATTCCAATAGCCATGATACCGTACCAATATAGAGAAGTTAGGAAAATGGAGAAGGAGCAGGAGAGAGACAGAAAAGAGTAGAGGAAAGGAGATGAATACTGGATTGCCATTGGCTACAGACTTGTGCCATATTAAAGAGTGCCTCGAAACACTAGTGAGATTGGCAACTCCCTACACACAGTAAGCATGGGAAGAATGTGAGCCAGCCAGAAACACTAAACAATATAATACTTTTTTAAAACATAGTTTGTTTAACTTCACTTACTAAGATTCTTTCTCGAGCTTTTTCAAAAGGCGTATATTCCTCTATCTCACTTTCATCTTTAAGGCTATCATCATCATCGTCATCATCATCATCGTCGTCGTCATCATCGTCATCATCATCAGCATCATCAGAAGAGTCTTCTTCATTAGATTTTGCTTTAATATCAGTCTCTATAAAAGTAGAGGATTACAAAATAACAGATAAAACATTCAATTTTTAATAATTTCAAAAAAAAACATCTCAAAAGTTTAGAATTTAAAATGAAGATACATATTTTCTAGTAATATAAAGGGGAAAAATTATGTAATTCAATAAGAATGTCTTGTTGCGTACATTTAGAATAGCTGGTGAAATACAGTTATTTCTCATTTAGGTTATGAAAGGTGTTTCAATACCATCAACATACAAACTAGGATATAAAACTGAAATTTTCTACATCAAGTATTATCAATGCTATGTGGGGTGTTGTTGTTGTTTAGCTCCAGGTCAAACCAGACTGAGCAAACCTATGATCAAAGGCATTCCAGCTATAGACCATCCCACCTTTTTCAAAATCATTGAGTACTCCAGAATACATTATCCTACATGCTACCGTTATGCCACAAGGTCTTACATGCTATATGGGTAGGGCAGGGTAGTAGTGTGTCAAAGGTGGAGTGTACCAGACAAAATGCCTTTAGTGTTTGCCTAATTCCTTTTATAGGCTGAGTTGACTTTATCTTTTATTTGATTGGGGTTCATTAAATAAAGACTGCTGAAGCTAATAAACCAATGAATAAAAGAATTAGAGAGATTAATTTAAATTATTTTAGAATCCCTAGAATGTACAGAATCAGACATTGTAGGATACTGAGAGTGTAGTAGTACAATCAAAGACAAACTTCATATTAATTAATTCTTTTTTAATTGGCCTGAGTAGGTGATGAATTGGCCTGAGTAACATAGTTAGAAAATTTAAAGGGGCAGAAGGCAATGTAATACTGATAGAAGAAACAGACTTTGCCAGTGACTCAGTGGTTAGAAAGTGTTGATGAACAAAGAATTGTCTATCAACTGAATAGATTTCTCTTGGATGTGTTTCAGGTGTGTAAACAGTATTCTAGTGTAAAGGGTTATCTGTTAGAGGTTGAAATATGTTATGAAATAAAGAGAAATCCATACTATTTTACTGCAATTTTGAATATGTTGGTTTGTTATCAGAGGCTTAGAATTTCTATATAGTAGGACATTTTGAGTTACATTCTACTAAAGAAATCTAATAGGCACAGACATGGCTGTGTGGTTAAGACGTTCGCTTCGTAACCACGTCGTCCCGAGTTCTCTGCCACTGCGTGGCACCTTGAGCAAGTATCTTCTACTATAGCCTTAGGTCGACCAATGCCTTGAGAGTGAAATTCGTAGACAGAAACTGTATAGAAGCCTGTCATGTTGGTGATCATAGGGTAGAGGGGACTCTTTAGTTGTATCATGGACATGACAACCTCTCTAGTGTTGGTGCTATGATAAAATGCACCCAGAACACTCTGTAAAGTGGTTGGTGTTAGGAAGTGCATCTAGCCATAGAAACCAAGCCAAATTAAATCTTTGAGCGAGACGTGGTGACTCTGAATAAGAACTAACTCGAACCAAAATCATTCGTCCAACCTATGCTAGCATGGAAAGCGGATGTAAAATGATGATGATGATGATGATATATATATGTGTGTGTGTGTGCTTGTCATCGCTTGACACCGTTTAACGCTGAATCGGTTTGTGACATTTGTTTACATCTCCAAATAACAAAATACCCAGCTGTTTAGTAGTTCGGTGGTAGGATTTCCATACTTAAAAAATCAGTATGGTTGGTGACAGGAAGGGCATCTGACAGTAAAATGCAGCATCAAAAACATCTCATATCCAACCCATGCTAGCATGGAAACACGGACGTAAAAAAATGATGATGATTATGATGTAGATTAATTGAGATGAGTAGCATCTGAGTTTCTGTGTTGTTGAATCAGGCCCTAGGCTGCTGCTGCCGCCGACATACCGGCCACTTACACCTCAGTGCGTTGCCATGTCGCCGTAACAACAACTCAACTCAACTCAACTCACCCCGAAGCAGGAGCCGGTATAACATACGGACACACAAGTTTATCACATTATCAATGCAAGATATTTTAGAAGTATCCATTCCAGATGATGCCGACATACTAAAATGAGGGTCATAGCACTGGTATAAATGTGTGTAGAATTGAATGTCTTGATGTAGAGAGGGAAAGGAGTCAGGAAATTACTGGTTTTTAGTTGCTTCTATGTTGATAGGACAGAAATAAGAGAAATGTGATAGAGCAATCTGTTGAACCTTAGTCACTCTGTTGGATTCCAGCAACTAAAGGATTGTGGATAGCAGGCAAGGATGGAGTGGAAAGGATTGTGGATAGCAGGCAAGGATGGAGTAGAAAGGATTGTGGATAGCAGGCAAGAATGGAGTGGAAAGGATTGTGGATAGCAGGCAAGAATGGAGTGGAAAATTAAAATTCAAGCAGGGATTTGTTAAATATAATCATGGAGTTTATAAGTATCAAAAACACAAATGAGCTGGCTTTTGCTTATGAGTAGTTTTTTTCAGAACTATTTCTGTTGATCAGTAACAAGTGGGTGGATTAACCAAAACCAGAAAACATTATTTTGATAATCAATAAACTGCTGTAACTGGTGATGTCTGAGAACTTGCAGATCCTGCAGAACACAAATTACACTTTTACTTTCTAGACAGTTATCTTACATGCTGTTGTTTGCAAAAGAACGTCTGTTAGTGGGTAATTTCCTTTAAGAAATAGCTATTTGGAAGGAGAGTTATCTCTTCCACTAGTTTGACAAATACAAGCAGATCAGAGGTGAAGTATATTTATTGCCATGCGGATAACAGACAGTAGCTGGCATAGAATTGGCAACAATTTAATAAATTAGCTCTAATTAAATGATCAGACAGTACACATTGACAAAGAGTAGAGATCAATTTATATAGATATAACAATAACTAAGGTATGCTTTATAGGTAAAGACGAGATCAAACATATTTTGAATTCAGCAAACAGTTACAGGTACATATGAATGGGGAAGATATTAGTTAGTGTACACTGTAAATTTGACAAATTAAAAAATATATATAATTAAATGGTTGGCCATACAGCAATATCTATCAAATTATGTGAAAATATATTGAATGTTTCTAACATATCATTATATACTTAAAACATATAGTTTTGTTGCAAACATAAGTTGGATTAATAAACAACAGTTAATTTTAGAAAAGCATATCCTATAATTTATTACATTTGAGGTGATTACTTTGCTCACAGCACGATAACTGATGGTGCTTTATGAAAACAACAAGTTATAAAAAATATCATTCTAACAGACAACGTAATGGAGATGTTTACATTCTCCAAATGAATAGCTTATACAAGAATGAAGTATTAAGCAAACTGGAAGACCAAGAGTTATCATTTTAACCAATAATGTCAACCATCTCATGGAAATATAAGTAGCATATACTTCTAAGGAGTATATCAATAGAAACATGTTTTGGATTTCTATTGGATAGTTGTAGAAGTACACTGCTCAGAGCAGTTTGATGGACAGGGATAGGTTTGTGAGGTTGATACAGCTGATATTAGTTTCCTGAGAGAAAACTAAAACAGGGAAGGAGTTCAATTTTTGGAATGGAAGAATTGGGTAAAGTATTTAGTATAAGATTTAGTGGAAACAGTAGGAGTGAAAAGAGAGGGAGAGGCAGGTACAAAAGGTAATTTTAAGTGGCCATCATACAAAATTGGCAGTCAGAGGATTATAGGCCATTGTAGTACAATATAGGAGAGAGAGAAGACACTGCAATGTTGATAAGATATGGATTATAGAATATTAGTTTAAAAGATGCGTGTGTCATGAGTGCACCTACCCAGTTCAGTAATGTAGAGTATAATTGTGCTACGTAGAGGATGAATAACTATTTAAAGTTGAAGTATTTTTTGGCTCACAAAAGGAAATCCTAGCTTCATGATATTGTCTTGGCTATTGAAAATGTGTGGTTGTCAAGAAAAGTTGTAAGAAATTCTAAGGTCTAACATTTGCATAAAGAGTATGAAGGTTTTAGCTTGTGTTATTGTTGTTGTTTAGCCCTAGGTCAACTTGATTAAGCAGACCTATGATCAAAGGCATTCTAGCTGTGACCATTCTGCCTTTTCCTCTGTGCAGGGAACTCAGGACCACATTTTCACATGTGTCCTTTGTAAGATGGTGGAGTGTGATTTAAAGGAAATTTGGTTGTTATTTTTAGTAGGTGAACAACCATGTAGAGGCACCCTCATTGGTTTGAGCTTGTGTGTTTATAATGACAGGTGAGAAGATTGCGTTGTAGCTTTGTTTCTTCTTGATATATATAAGGTCTTTCTTTTGGAATTGTTGAATAAAACTAGATTGTCATGTTCCATTATAGGATATTTTTGAGCTGTAGGATATGAATGCTGTGAAAGTTGAGGCTGCATGTTGATGAGGTCTATACATGCATCTACACAGGGCCGTATTAACCCATGGCAGGGCCCCTAGGCTTCAGCCTAGTCAGCCTTGAGGATAATACGGCCCTGCATCTACATATGTAAGTGACATGTTTGTGGTAGAGATGACCAAGCAGTGAAGTACATTTAAGTTTATAGAATATAGATTACATGAGTGACCCAAATCTTTTGGTCTAAGAAATACTGATGGACAGCAATAAGGAGGCAGCTTATAGATACTTAAGTATTTTAATAACAATGGGTTGTATATCTTCTTACAAAAAGTGGAAAATGTTGACTTGTATGAAGGTGTTGTGTTTCTTCAATATGTGTAGTGATATATCTTGGTGCTGTTGAATAACATTAGTATGACATGACTCTTGCAAAATGTTCTCAAAGTCTCCATTCATACAACAGATGTATGTGAAGCAAGAAATATTTAAGTTGCATGCAGATGGTGCCAATATGTAGAAGATTACAGAGGAATGAAGATTAGTATCTGCAGATTAATGAGTGTGGTTAGAGGTGACAGAAAGCAGGTTATTAATGCACAGAAGGAAGAGTATAGGAGACATAATTGAACCCAGTACACCAAAGTTAATAAAATGGAATGCAGAGTAACCCTGTCTGTACACTGTATGAAAACGATTAGACAGGTAACTTCCAAATCTGAAGATGAAAGAGAGCCAGAGCCTACATGCAAGGAGCATTGCTAGAAGATTCTTAGGCTAGATGAGGTTAAAAGAACCACTGGTGAGTGATGAGAATTCAGAAAAATAACCATGGCTTCACATACAATCTCATGCTAGATGTGTGATGCCGATCAGGCATTAGTGAATATGTTGGAGCTAATTGCAAATAAAAATGTTAATTTAATGATCTTGTGCTTCACTAGAAGTTTTGTATTCCTTGTACTGGGGCTGCAAACATATTCCTTAATAGGTTCTTAAAACAAGAGGGTTATCAGAAATGATTCATTCTTGATTCAGCTATCACCTGGACAGATTAATCTCTTTAGTCTTTAGTATTTGTTCTATTGTTAAAACATTATTAATTTGTTTTGTTTACCTATCAAATCATGAAATTTTATTCTCTATTCAGTCTCTTTTCTCTATTTAAGTTTTTGTATAAATTTAATGGTCTTGTGGTTCAATACAATTTTATTGACTGGAGCTGTAAATTCCACTCTCTTTTGGAGCTTATAACAAGATAATATACCATAAATTACTCATTTTGATTCATCTATTGCCTGTGTAGATTCTTCTCCTTAGCTAATATGCATCAATTCTCTCTCTAAACACCATGTTCTGTTTTGTTTACCTACCTACTGTGAAATTTTATTTGTGTCTTTTTGCTACTTCATGTTTTCTATGAACTTAACCATGTGTGGCTTGCATTGTGTCATGGTAAGCAAACAAACACCCACTACACAATTGCCACTAGGCAACCTAACCTGTTTGGATGATCTCCCTCTTTCTCCGAGGAAATGATACCGAACTCCGCTTGCTCCCGTTTGCCTGACTGAACATAAAACAGACTCCCCTCTTACTCTATGGTTGTGTGATAGGTGGGAAGAATGGTGTTAATTACTTCAATGGAAAATAAATTTAAAATAGTAAAGAAAAAGTAAAATCTCTGTTGACGGAAGACTATACCTACTACCTTAAAATACAAAAAAAAAAAAAATCATTTGACTACATTCAATTCAAGGATGCAAAATGATGGCTTTATATATCAAACTTGTAGTTCAATTGAACTACATTTCTGATATATAAAACCATCATGATATTCTCGAGAGAAAAAAAAAACACAAAGAAAAAATTCAAATTACCCGATTCTTCTTCATCACTACTTATATCCCAGCTATCTTTCACTTCCTCTTTCATTTCTACAGGCTTCTTTTCAATAATAATACCCTTTTCATCAATTTTTGTCTCATCACAGACAATGCTATCGTCTTTTTTTGAATCAACTGGTGAGTAAAGTGTAAATATATCATAGGAAAATAAAATTAAGAGATACATTTATGTAAATAAAACAAGAAAAAGAACAGCATAACAATTCTCAAGACAAATTTAAGCAGCTGTAAATTTGCCTTCTCTCTTGCCACCCACTTTTCTCTCTGGTACAAGCTGAGAGAGAGAGAGCCTCTATACAGTCGCTCACAATAGCAGCCAAAATTCCTTCAAACCAATTCCTGCCGGAAAAAAGGAACAAATATAGTGCGATGTCCATTCTGTAACAGTATGCCTGAGAAAGATAACAGCAATGCCATAGATGGAATTACTTAAACAAAAGAAAATTTGACACTGACCACACAGGTCAACAAGCCAAATATATAATCTTCAACAAAACGAATATTGGAACATTCTAAGTGCTGAATTTGTGGGATGCACCCAGATGTTCAGTAACCATGGAGACACAATACTACACTAGTTGCACTCACCACCCGAACTTCTACCCAAAAGGTTACGACTGTACATTTGTTGAAGTCATCTATATGAAGCCTAACTCAACTAGATAAGAAAAAAACTTCCTACTCTATAAACTGGAAGTCTATGTAACCTCCAACTTTTCTCAGCTTATCTATTCCTCTCTTTCAATGATATTCACCAGCAGCAAAAGCAACTTTCTCAGTATATTACTAAATTTCCAGAATTGGCAACTACTGGTCTTATTTGAAAAATGAAAGTCACAATATTCAATAATGATAAATGATATTGTAGTGTAATATTTGGAGTTGGTTGATATGTCAGTTAAAGTGCATTATCATCAAGCTATGCAAGCATATCGCAAAACAACAACAACAAAAAAACTTCAATTATATTTTGTTATTTGTGTGATCTGCTGTTGTAGCAGCTAATGATTCTCTAAACCAATTTTCTCTTGTTAATTTTGAAATGAGGGTAAAAAGTTGATTAAATCCGTTTATTATTTGGATTAATTTAATAAAAGTTTTCTCTGTCAGGCAGTCGAAAATACAGAGAAAATATATAAATTTTACCCAAAACAACACTGACATTAGTATTTCTGATGTTAACAGCAGTGAAAATGAGAATCACCAAGCTATAAATACCCTAAGTTTTCAAGATTGATGACAGGAAAAAATTATTTTCTTTCTGAAACAAAATGTTCAATAGCTAATTTCTTCTATTAAATTAAATATTTGTGAGAAATAAAAAAAGTAACACAGACCATCAAATTGTGTCCTTTTTTTCTTCTTATCAGTATAAACAATCCTTTTTTTAGGAGCACTTTCATCTTTAACAGGCAACTCTAAACCTAAAACAAAACAATTATAACATAATCTTAACAATTTACAGTGAAAATTAACAATAATTATATATAGCAGTTAGTATAAGATTCATAAAAATATGGCTGTGAAAATGGAAAACAAAGAAGATATGTCATTCATTATAAGAACATATGTTTGTAAAAGGAATTACGGAAAATGAATTATATTTCTGGATTTCCTTGTGATGTCATTGTTATACTGATATTATTGCATGCGTTTTGTGTGCTTGTACGCGATTGGGTCTTTTTAAGGTGGGTGCCAGTTCAATGTAGCAGCTTGGCTATTCAGTTTAATAAAACTTCTTAACGTAAAGGATCGTGTGTGACTACAACTGTATTTGGATAAACATTGCATGACATGACAATGGTGTCACTAGTTAATAACAACAAACTTCCAGATTATAACTCCGATATGACAGAGGCTTGGCTGTGATGTTTTGCTATAGTAGCAAGAATGAAAGATCTGGACACTAATAATAAAAAACAAATAATACATTTGTTTTTAACTAAAGCAAGTATGGTGGCCATACAAAAAGTTTTGGTAATGGAGAAACCTCTGGAACTTGAAACAATGAATTTTAGTAGTATAAGATCTGTGATAATGCCATCAGTTTGTTCCCAAAAGAAATTCTTAATTGCTGAAAGGCTAAGATTCTTATCACAACATTAAAATCTGACAATCTATTCAATGTTATTCTCAAAGATTACCTGAATCAGCTCGTTTTTGCGAATTTGATAAAATTAGAACTAAAAGACAGAGTGCAAAGGATGATAGGATTCAAATGAGACATATATGAAATGCAATCATCTTAGCATTATGATATCTTCAGTCAGGTGATCCAAAGCTTAATGCATGCATTGAATTCATTCAACAGCTTAAAATGATTTCTAAATTTCAAATGATTGAAACAAAAACCAAATAAAAAAAAAATATAGAAAGTAAGAATGATCACTGTGTCACATGTTGATAGAAACAATTGTAAATCTTATTATAAATGTTGCTTTTGTGGATGCACCATCAACATGGCCTGAAAACTACAGAATGAAATAAATTCATGCACACATATCATCATCATCATTTTACGTCCGCTTTCCATGCTGGCATGGGTTGGATGGGTGATTTTCGCCCGTGTCGATTGTGAATGGAGTCACCACTCTCCTAGAAGGGTCGGGGGACCACACTGCACACATGTTTCTGTTGCCTTGGTTTCTACGGCTTAACACCAACCACTTTACAGAGTGTACTGGGTGCATTTCTCATGGCACCAACACTAGAGAGGTTGTCATGTCCAAGACACGACTATAGAGCCCTCTTGATCCTGTGTTGTCTTCGAACGATCACGATCACCAAACACTTTGCAGAGTGCTCTGCGTGCATTTATCATGTCACCAGCACTAAAGAGGGTGCCTTTTTTCTAGCAGGCTAAAGATTCCCTCTCTACTTTACATAATCTCCGTTCTATGAGGGCAAATCGTGACTTGAGAGTGTGAATAGGAAATAGGTTATGTATAGGAGGGTGAGATGAGTAACGAGAAAGAGTATGGGTAAAAATAGGGGAAGCTAAGAATTTGATGTAAATATTGTTGTTTAGCTCCAGGTCAATTGTTATCAAATAGACCCTTGAACAAAGGCATTCCAGCCATGAATATACCATCTTTTCTTCAGACATAGTATATCAAGGACTAAATTATCCAAAGTGTCCTTCCTTTTTTTAGACAATACAGAATGATTTGAGGGAGATTTGGCTGCTATTTCTGGCTGGATGCATGACCACGTAGAGGCTCCATGAAACATTTTTGTGTGGTAGTGGATGGAGCACAGTAATCTTGTTTCATTCAACAGAAATGACAAGACACAACCACTACACATATCAAGGAAACACATCTACAACACTAAGCCTTTCTTACTCATAAACAACACACAACTTAAAGCAAACTATACATATAGGAACCATCAAGGGAGCCTGTACATGGTTATTCGACCTGCCAGAAATAGAGGCCGAATCTCCCCTAAATTACACCCCACCATTTTAGAAAGAGAGGAATATATTAAGATAATGTCATCCTAGATATGCAATGCCCAAGAAAAGAACATGATGGTCATGACTGGAATGCCTTTGATCATAAGTCTGCTCAGCCTGTGCTGACGTGGAGCTAAATGACAACAAATAAATTTAAAAATGGGTTAGGTTTCACAATCACTGAGGATCTTTCATGGCAACCCTTTCAAAAATAACATAACCAAAACTAATTTCATCGATTATGCTTCTTTTTTAAGGCCAGAAAATATTCTTGCTCTGAACAGTTGCTGACCATCTACGAGATTCAAATGTGACCTGATCCTCATTAAATTACTGTTCACAACATATCTGGGACCTCACTGCTACATACACAAAATTTTCAGATAAGATTTAAAAAAAAAAGGGTCATCCAATTGATTGGTAAAAATCTACCCACCAATATGCTATAACTACTTGCACACCAACTTGTTTGTTTCCCCTCTATGTGTGTCTTCTACCCTGACCTATGCACTTACCTTTCCTCCTCCTCATCATCCCATTCTGTGTCATCATCATTTTACGTCTGTTTTTCCATGCTAGCATGGGTTGGATGAGTGATTTTGGCTCGAGTCGATTCTGAATGGAGTCACCACTCTCCTAGATGGGACCACGCCTCACACGTATGTTTCGTCTGGCTTGGTTTCTGCGGCTGGATGCCCTTCCTATCACCAACCACTTTACAGAGTGTACTGGGTGCATTTATCGTGGCACCAACTCTAGAGAGGTTATCATGTCCAAGACACGACTATACAGCCCTCTCGACCCTGTGTTGTCTCCAAACGCTCACCAACCAGTTTACTGAGTGTACTGGGTGCATTTATCGTGGCACCAACACTAGAGAGGCTGTCATGTCCAAGACATGACTACAGAGCCCTCTCGACCCTGTGTTGTCTTATGTTAACAAAATCAATAAATGAAATATAAGTAAGGTAGTTGAGTTGGTATAGAAAATCAGACACTATACTATACACCATGTAATTCAATATATCACTGCCAAAATTTAGATAGCACACTATTTCTCCAGAGTTGTCAAAATAAGTGCAAGAAATATCCTATGTTGGGGTCAAGAAGATTGATTTTATTCATTCTCTTACAATTTAAAAAAAGAAGGTAGGTACTATGTGCCTTAGAGAAAAATCAATGCATAAATCCAGCTATGGTGAGATCAAAGTGTCAAACTACAAACCAGAATGTCATCAATACACACTATTGGAACTATTCTTATTTTACCCTTAAGCAAGGCACACTACACTGCTTGTCTTTGAAGATAGGTACCATTTTCATTTCATGAGTGATAGGTATTAACAGAAAGGCTATCTAGTTGTAGAAATGATTTGCTTCAAATATTCATATATAATATTCAGGTGCGGGCGTGGCTGTGTGGTTAAGAAGTTTACTTTGCAACCACGTAATTTGGGGTTCAGTCCCACTGCATGGAACCTTGGACAAGTGTCTTCTACTATAGCCTTGGGCTGACCAATACCTTGTGAGTGAAATTGGTAGATGGAAACTGTACGGAAGCCTGTCGCATATATATATATATATATATGGAAGCCTGTCGCATATATATGTATGTATGTATGTATGTTTGTGTGTGTGTATCTGTGTGTTTGCGTTTGTCTCTCTGTCTTTATGTGGTTGTTTGTTTATGTCCCATAATTTAGCAGTTCGGCTTGGAGACTGATAGAATAAGTGCCAGACTTAAAAATAAGTACTGGGGTTGATTTGATTGACTAAAACCCTTCAAGGCGATGCCCCAGCATGGCTGCAGACCAGTGAATGAAACCAGTAAAAGAGAAAAGAGAAAAAGAATATGAAAAAAAATAAACTCCTACCCATGCTAGTATTAAAAAGATTTAAGAAAAACATTTAATACATAAACCATGTGTTCTTTAAGGCAACTACTCAACCACAGAATGGGTAATTATCTCTTTTGTTGGTTCCTCATTGTTGAGATTGTTGATAAATGTCAGACACGTTGACAGTGTGGTATTTTATACTTAAGTTACAGTGCTGACCACATGGTCATGAATTTAAACTTTACCACGGTTGAGTTTCTCGCTAAAGAGAGCACTCAACATTATCAAGCAACTATATGCTTTTTCTAGCATGAACATAACAAAACACTACTTTAAAATACCTTTAAAATAAACAGAAATATTAATGTTTCAATAATTTCAAAATGAATTTTAAAAAATTTCAAAATTTCATAAAACAAAATTTCAAAAATTTCATAAATTTAAATATTCAAAAGTTCAAATATTAAATATCGAAAAAGAAAGAAAAATTTGAAATTGAATTAAAGAAATATTACTAACAAGTTTAATGATTACTTTATAAATGTAGGACTAAATTTAAAAGACAACCTAAATAAGTTTATCCAATGGATAAAAATGAAATGGCAAGTGTAATAAATCAGCTAAATATAAATAAATCACCTGGCTTCAATTCTATTCCAAATTAAGCTCTTCAGAGAAGGTTTTTTTTTGTTTTATTTATTTATTTATTTGTTTTTTTATATAAACCTGACAATTTTAATTAATCAGTCTTTTGGAACTGAAAACTTTTCCTGAACTATGTAAACTAGCTAAATTTAATCATTGTACATAAAATAGGATGACATAGTCATACTGGTAAATATATTTGCTTCTTGTCTACTGTCAGACACTTGAGGAAATTATACAGAAAAGACTATATTCCTATTTAACTGAAGCCAATCTCATATACACATACATATGCATGCACGCACGCACACACACACACACACGCACGCACACGCACACACACACACACACATACATACATACATACATACATACATACATACATACATACATACATACATAC
>JAOPJM010000374.1:236559-247227 GCA_027124095.1 Muusoctopus leioderma | reverse complement strand
TATATATGTATATTATTTGTATGTCGGTATGTATGTATGATCAAAAGATACATACATGTACATGTGCGCGCACGCACACATACACGAAGACACATTATCTGTGACTGTGCGTGTGTGTGTGTGTGTGTGTGAGTGTGTGTGTGTGTGTGCATGTGTGTGTGTGCATGTGTGTGTGTGCATGTGTGTGTGCGCATGTGTGTGTGTGTGTACGTCCCTGAAATGGTTTAATATTTTGACCTACCTGCATATATTATATATTTTGGTGTAATATTCCTCCTCAAATATAAGTCTAGCATGTTAATGTTACATTCATTTCTAATAAGCATGTCGCATTTCCATATACACATGGTTAAAATTCTCTGTAGAAAAACAAATTGTTCTACTTTTCCAAGGAACATTGAAAGAAAATTCTATTTATGATTCTAAACAAAAAAAAAACAAATCATTTCTTGATTATGAAATTAAGAAAATATTTATCCTTAAAAATTAATGATGCATTAATTGGTTAAATACGTGCTCGTGTGCTTCAATTTTGCACTCGTTTAGCCATTGACTAGAGATGCTACGTATACTGGAAAAACGTAACCAAAACATTGGAACCTAGACATATAGAGACGACACAAATTCCATTAAGCATTGAACTGTGAAGCTGGTTTTCCAGTATGGCCTTATTCGTGTTGACTAAAAGCAAAGTGCTAAATAACTAAAGATAGATATATTTACAAAGGTGATAATGTTCACGGTTAACTCCTAACTAAGTTTGAGAATCTGAAAATGAATGCAATAGTTTGTTAATCGATAGATTCAAAAATATTGCAGCGTGTCGTTTGTTTCCTTAACTTATATTATACGAATGGTTTCTCGTGAGAGGGGAAATATGGAAAATCGTGTAACGTATGATTAGAGTGATGGGTAGATATGTTCAATGTGAATTATCACTCATCAGGTAGCTGAGTCGAAATTGGTTAGAGGTGAAGTACATTTCTCGCCAACGGAGATTTGTTGTGGCTCCGACTAATATTATCTGTGTTTAGATACGAGATTGTTCAGGAATCAGTTATGTTGTGCGGTATGATGATATGGGGTAGATTGCCTTGATTAGACGATGATTAGGTTATTAGGGACATGGATGCGATTGTAGCTGTTTCGAAAAAGATCAGTAGTGTTTAGAGAGACGATTTACAAGTGAGTAATAATGGTAAGAGAAAGAACTATTACTAACAATGTTATTCACCATAGGAACAACACTTCACATTGTCAGCTGAACGTATATTTGCCAGTGCTGCAGTTGTTATGCAGCTCACAAAGTGAATCAGCATTGATTTTGTGTTACCTATTTACGTATATGAGGATTTATGGCTAGGTTTCTTAGCCATAATACGGTAGTAAAGTCCAACAAGGACATAAACATTGTCACAAAATGCTTTACAATATCTACAATTAATAATGTGAATAGGTGAAATATATTTTTGGTTTTTGTAGCAGCTCAAATATCAGCTTTTCATAGACATTCATTTTACAATATGTGTGATGTTCTGTACTCTCTTGAAATCAAATAAAAGCTTTTACATCTGTGTGGAAATCTACACTAAGCAACAGTTAATATCCATTAGTCTTCCCTTCAGATTTCTTCCCTTCAGATTTTCTTGAGAGTATATAATTATACAGAGAAAAAATCTAATCTTCTATTGCTACACGATGACACACATGACAGCTATTGGGTATCTAACCTTTAGTGACATACACCCGGGTTGAAAGCATATATATTAAGTCGTTTCAATTCTTTTTAACTCCACACTACATATAAAATACACTTTACCCTCTTCTCTTTAAAGGGCATCTCGAAGTTCAAATGTCTGCTTCTGAATATTACTCTACATCATAAATGTACAAAGCCATTGACACAGAGCAGCAAATGCACTCTTTATTTGTATTCACCAGGAAAGATTTATTTCTATTAAATATTTCAAAACGACAAAATTAAAATACGGACTTAACGAAACAAACCACACACTGTTTAGGAGAAATTGAAGGATCAATGAATAATTTCTCTGCCAACCATTAGAATTATTTTAAATTACGAATACTAATCAGCACCAAAAATTTAATATAATTTATTTCAATTACAGTTCATAATAGTCTGCCATGCTTTGAAGCAACAAATAGAGGAAGTTGCAGCATTTTGTTTTTCTTGTTTATTTGTTAAATTGTTTTTCTTGTTTATTTGTTAAATTAAATGTTACCAACTACAGGGAAGAAGGTAAATTGAAGAAATAATAACGCAATTATTTATCATTAGTTATAATAATAACGCAATTATTTATCATTAGTTATAATAATAACGCAATTATTTATCATTAGTTATAATTTCAACATTTAGAAACCATTTTATGCTCGTCATTTATGACTAACATTGGGAAACTTTCAAGGTTCCTACAACTTCACGCTAAATGAATTTGTTGGTCTGTAGTTGTTGTTGTTTAGCCCTAGGGCAACCCTGATCAAGCAGCTTATGTATAAATGCATTTTGGCTGTGGTAATTTCTTATTGTATGTTGGACCACATTTTCCAGTGTGTCTATTCTTCTTTAAAGGCGGTATAATGCGATTCTAATGAAGATTTGACTGCCACTTCTAGAATTTCGATAGACACTTTTTTGTGCTAGGTCTGGAGGAAGGGGCAGTGAGGGTCACAGGGACTGTAATACCGGTGAAATTGATGCTGTTAATGTTGTGTTTATACTGTTGCCAGTCGACGACTGCGGGAAAGACGTATGCAGGGAGAGAATTCCAGAGGACAGATGTTCTGGGGAGGAAGGACTGTGTGTAGTGGTTAGTGCGAGGCCTGGTGGGTTTGTACACCAGTGACGAGAGGAGGAGAGACAGTGAATCTGGTATGCCTGAATGGAAGAAGCACGAGATCTGCCATCTCCGAGAAGCAGGGGACCATTGTAGTTGCAGAGGCTATTTTAGAAAAGGCAGAGAGAGGAGACTTCACATCTGGAGTCCAGAGGCTGGAACGTGTATGTGAGTGACTTTACGCCAATCAGTCGAGTGGCCATTCACTGGAAGCAGTCTAAGATGTCTGTGTGTGAAGCGTCAGCACCGTCCCAGATGTGGGAGTAGTACTCCATTGTGTTTCTCACCTGAGCTTTGTAGAGGGTTAGAAATGATAGGGGGATGAAGTATTTTTTTTATCCTGAAGAGACAGGCATGTCTTTAAGATGCAGTCATAGCTATGGTAACGATGCGCGTCCTCCATGAGGGTAGCAAAGGTAGAGGCTTCTTCTGTGGAGTACTGCTCACAGAACCAGTGGAGAAAAGGAGGATTCCGCAAAGCTGGTAAGAGATCATTTTGGCAAGGGAACGGAAGGATTGGCTGCAGTTTGAAAAGAGCTGTGTAATGCACGGCTGCATTCTTTGTTGTTCGAATGGTGATCTTGCAAGAATTATGGGGCTGGGTTAAAGCCACTCAGTTTGTGTTGGTGGGGGATTTTCTCAATGTATTTTAGGCCTTGTTTTTTGCCTGAAAGTTTGTAGCTCAGGTATTAATGAAGCATTTGGGGTATTCAGGTTTTGTTGTGTGTTGGGTGTGGATTGCCATGCCTAAGAGGAAGGATTCAGTTACACGCCTAACTGTTTCTGATGGGTCAGTGGTGAAACACATCTGCTGCCAGGAATAGTTAGTATAAAACTGGCAGAGCTCCGAGTAGTCAGCTGACTTGAAGTGCCATAGGGTCCGGGGGTAGGGGCGTTCTGTGGTATGTGGATGTATGTTGGGTAGCCACGATAAGGCAGTTGTCGGAGGACCCGATATGAGCAGAGACACTTATGGTCTGGTAGCGGCAAAGTTTGGAGATGAGGAAGAGATCAAGTGTGTTTGGAGTAACCGTTTAGAGGATGTAGTGAGTTGAGGAAGCATATGTATTGGAGGAGTGGGTGATGAAGACTTTGTGGATTCTAGTTATGCACAGGCATCACCTTCTGAAATGAAATTTGAGTAAAGAGTGTATCCTGAACAGGAGAAGTGTACTCTAGATATGGGTTGAGAGATTTGTGTCTCGGAGAGAAGTAAGATATGGTGTTTGCGTGTTAGTAAGAGGTGATGCGTGTGCACTAGTTTGAATCAGAGTCCATGGATGTTAGAGAAGAAGAGGGAGAATGTAGAGGGAGAATGTAGAGGGAGAATGTAGAGGGAGAATGTAGAGGGAGAATTGTAGTTTTTGACATCTTGTCCAAATGTAAAGTGTGATGGTGTGTCGAGAAGTTATAGAAATTCGATATCGGGAGACTGATCCGAGATGGTTGCAACAGAGCGATCCCGAGCGGTGTGATGTGCCTATCATCTAGACTAAAGTGTAAATCTTCTACGCCATTTACAACAGGACTACAGTAGAAGATAAGTAACCCAAAGTCTAAAAGGTTCTATCGGTGGCTCGTACCGATCGTCGTTGGTGATTTTGATTTAGCCTATCTCAAATGTGTTCCAGACATAACCACCCCGTCAATTTTTCAGATATAGTGTATCTAGGACTATATTACACAATACAATGTGTCCCACCCTTCTTAATGTATTAGGGTGGGATTTAAGAGGGATGTGGCTGCTATTTCGAGCAGGTAGTGTGTCCGAGTAAGAAGAATCCTTGAGGGCTCGTATTTTTACTCGTGTTCTTGGTAGTGGAGTGGGAATATAAATGAACGGGAAAATAGCTTTCCTGCTATTCTTTAGTGTGAAACATAACAAAAACTCTAAATGTGCTCTATTTGACAGCTTTATTTTGCCCTATTCAGTAATTTGTAACAATGCTAAATTGCCAATAATTCATCGCAAAGATTGAGATTTCGTAATAAAGCAAGCACGTGAAACATAAATAATAATTGGAAGTGAGTTAACTGTTCATATTTCGTCATTTCTGTGTATCAGTGATTAGAGAGCTTATGTCTCGCATCCTTGGACAATCGATGAACGCTTTATACGTTGTAGCCTCACGATATCTAATCCATCGACCTTTAATGTTGAATGGACAGGTTTCTTTTATAAAAGCCCCAATAAAATATTCCAACACTATCAAAAAATTTAATCGGCAATTTTCATGCAGAATGGTTTTCAAATAAAAAAAATATTTTATTTCAGAATTATTTTTTCATTTATAATTTTATTCCATCAAATTCCAATTTTAAAAACTACGATTCTTGTCGTTCTGGTTTATTTTTTAAATTCTCTTTATGTTCTTTAAAAAAAATTAGTTTGATGTCGAATGAATTAATTTTATACATTCTTTATGTTGTAAAATAATTTGTCGAAAAAAGGTTGGAGAATGTAACGACTATTGAGGTCGGAGGTTATGAGTTGTTATCAAGTCGCTAAACTGTTGCTGCTCTTTTCGAGGTTATCCAGCATCACTGTCTAAAGTAAGCTACTTCGAATTCTTTCAACATCGCAGCCTAAAATACTTAGTAACATAGTAAGAGTAAGATAGAAAAAAAGAACACTTCACTAAATCACAATAATTGTTTCTAATTTAGGCACAAGGCCAACAATCCCCAGTACTTGACTGGTACTTTATTTTATCGACCCCGGAAGGATGAAAGGCAAAGTTGACCTCGTCCAGCCGTCACTACATCTTTTTTTTTGGGGGGGGGGTATATCTAGGACTATATTGGGACCTTTTCAATTAGCGCAATGTGTGTCGTTTTTTTTAAGATGGTAGTGGAGATTTGGCTGCTATTTGAATAAGACATTAAATGAAAAGAAAATTGTTTCAGAGTGAATTTATTTTAAAATCGAATGCCTTTTTTTTTTTTATAAAATAAAATTTTAAGACACCTTATCTCGTGGAACCACAGAATTTTTTGACGAAACCACTTTGAGAAACGTTGTTTTAAACCATGTCTTAAACTCTATTTGCGAAGGTGCATACAAGTCTATTCCCTAGGCTTTCATAATCCAAACTATTTTCTTTTTTAGTCTTTTTTCCCCCTTATATAGTGATAGTTAAATATTAGTAAATTAAAGCATACATACACATGTATTCACTTATTTAATTTTGTGTGTATATATGTATGCATTTATATATGTATATGTCATAAGTGTATGATTAAAGACGGATATATATATATCCATCTTTAGTCATACACTTATGACATGGACATTGATACTTTATTTCGCTGTATCTCGTATTATTTTTGTCCCAGGGAATCTATACTGAACGAATTTAATATTGTTGCTCGCCAAGGCATTTTATTTTTGCTTATGTTAGATTTGAGGGAGCAGTAATTTTTCTGTACACTTCTCTTAAGCTCTGTTGTAATTCGATACTTGATTATGAGGTATTTGAAACTCCAGCGGTTTTATCTGATAAAGCAAAAATATCATTATAAAACTAGGTTATACCGATACCCTTAATATTTCAGTTTGTACTACTACTACTCCAATTCTGAGATCCAGATAATTTACCAGTCTGAGAAAATTAAAATGCTGGTTTGACATAAATAAAATCACCATTAAATTTGAACAAAACAAAGATTTGTGCGAGTTCCTGAGATGAGGAATTATCATTCGAATTGGCAGTCGTTAGCGTGTTGGACTAAATGCCTTGCAGTATTTGTTCTGGCTTACTGCACTCTGTTGAGATTCATCCAAGGTCAACTTTGCCTTTTATCCTTCCGGGGGTCGACAAAATAGAGTACCAGTTGGCCTTGTGCCTATGTTAGAAACAATTACTATACACTTCTTTTTTTCCTGACTGGTGTCCTCCTCTGGACAATCGCTGCAATGTGATTCTAGCAACCAAAATGAGGACACGAGTCCGAATAAACCAGTGTATAATAATCCTCTCTTTATTTGGCTCCTAACAAGGGGGTTACAATAGATGTGGGGTTGGACGAACAAACTTATATAAAAACGAAGGTAGGGGTATAAATAAATCAGATTGTTTGGAAGTTGTAAAATAAGTTCTCTAGTAGAAGTGATGTCAATATAGAAAAAATAAATTTCTGGATGTGATGTTAGAGCACACAATATTTGCTGGAACAGCATATGAAACATGCGCGTGTAAGGATGGCAAGAAGCATTGCAGTCCTGAGGGGAAAAAAGGCGCATATTTTGCATCTATTCATCATCATCATCCTCAATTTATGTCCGCTTTCCATTCTTCCATGGGTTGGATAGGTGATTTCGGGCCCAAGTTGATTCCTGATTGGAGTCACCACTGTCCTAGACTGGCCGGCGGCCCACGTCTCACTCGTATGTTTCATTTGGCTTGGTTTCTACGGCTGGATGCTCTTCCTATCACCAACCACTTTAGTGTACTGAGCATTTTATCATGGCACCAACACTAGAGAGGCTGTCAGTGCCATGACAAAATGCACTCAGTACACTAAAGTGGTTGGTGATGGGAAGGGCATCCAGCCATAGAAACCAAGCCAATCTGAATTACTGTGTGGTGATATGGTGTAACACCTACAAAAGCACTCTACAGCCATTATTATTAACTACCATTATGGCAAAAAAGAGCCATAATGATAGTTAACAATGTAGGATATCGAGAACACGCCAGCACAATGAAGTTCATGGATCTTGTAGAATTTAACACAGCACAAATAATGTTTAAAGCATGAAATGGTTCATTACTGGGTAATGTACAGAAAAATGTTCTCCAACTGAGAAGCGGTGTTATAATTTGAGAAGAAAATTTAATCTAAAGAAATTTTAGTGTTTGTATAACTATGAAGAGATGTGCATTTCAATATGTGGGGTGAATTTGTGGAATGGTTTAGATGTGGGACTAAAACAATGTACAAACATTATTCAGATCAAGACGATAAACCAACAAATATTGTTAAGATATATAGATAAGGAATGGCTGTGATAACTGTTTGAATTTCTATATTTTATTGACACCGGGTGGATATTTGGGCTGTACATAGGATTGGTATAGTTGTGTATATAGATTGTATTGGGCTGTACATAGAATTGGTATAGTTGTGTATATAGATTGTATTGGGCTGTATATAGAATTGGTATAGTTGTGTATATAAATTGTATTGGATTTTGCATAGAATTGGTATAGTTGTGTATATAGATTGTATTGGGTTTTGCATAGAATTGGTATACCGGAGTTTATAAATTTATCACCCGTGGATTTTCCCTGGGTACCCACTAGCCTTACTATGCCATGTGGTTTTATTCAAATAACGTGTATATCTCCGAAACAATTATTTTAATTCAACAAAGAATCAATTTTATAGAAACTATCTGGGTTTTATTTACTGTTTGTCTATCTCAATCTCTGCAAGCTTAAAGGAGTTAACAAAAATATGGATTAGGCAGGGTTGCATATATATATATATATAGGCAGACGTCGTTGAGGAATGTATTAAATTTCAATTTGAGTATGTAATAGGGAAAAATTAAATGGAAAATCAAATATTTCATTTTTGATAATCGAATTTTTTTTTTTTTAAACCGATTAGTAATACTACCTTTTATTATCTTATAATTCTATGTACATGTATGTGTGTACGTGTATGTGTGTAAATGTATGTGTATATATATGTATATATATATATATATACACAGACCAAACATTCATATTCATACATTTATAATTTTTCATTATCTATCGACAACAATTGCGTATATATATATATAATCAAGAGCTGCGAACCAATCACCAACGTTGAAAATATCCTGTCTATTTATAGTAATATGTTGCTGTGCTATATAAAACCTGTAGCATGACTTCTCCCTATCTGTCTATATTGCACTACATTATTTAATCAGCAGGGGAAAGTCGCACCACCACCGCTACTACTTACACACACCTTTTAGTCTTTCTATCTCAGCTACAGTATAGTTGTTGTTTTAAGTGAGTTTATCCAAAATTCCATTTCTGCTGCCTCTCGCTGGCATCTCATTTGCTTTTATATCATTTTAACAATTCTTTACTAAAGAATCTTTATATATATATATTATATACATCTGTATTATTGTATCGGATCGAATCAAGAAGACTGAAGTGAGAAAGAAAAAAAAATTTTCAGAGAAAACACAGAAAGAAAAAAATTATAAATTAATTGGACCTTCTTCTCTAATGTCACGATTGCTAACTTGCTTACGGCCGACAGACGGTAAGTCTGTAAAAAAAATATTGTCTGGCAGCGTGCAAAGGCTAAAACAATTCCACCCCACCAAACCATTTTTTTTTTATTCCACTCCCTTTTCTGTCTTTTTTTTTTTGTTTCTTTTTAGGTTTCGTTAATTTTCCTCCCCTATGTATATATATATATATGTATATATTTTTAAATGTTTTTTAAAGTGATGTCTAGCGAAAGATTGTTTTTAGATATGAGAGCAATATTTCTTGTTTTAACACTATCTCTTTCCCTTTTAATAATACATACCTACATACCTCAGTTTTTTCCAGGTGTGATGAATGAATAATGTTATATTGTTTGATTGAAGTATGTATGTAGCATTATGCCCCAAAGGTGTATCTGATGTTGAATTTTTATGTAACATAGCTTTACATTTTTTTAATTTCATTTCTTAAAATGTTTTTTAAAGCGATGGCTAACGAATGTTTGAGATGCTAAAGGCATGTTCTTTGTTAACTTTCTCTTTCTCTTTCAATACATACCTCAGTTTTGAGGTGCAATGAATGAATAATGTTGTTTAATCGAAGTGTGTACCATTATACCCCAAAGGTGTGTGTAAAAGGAATGTTGATGTAACATTGCTTTACGTATTTTATTTTATTTCATTTGATGGTTTGTTATTGAAGATGATCGATTTTAACATTGTAATGTAATGTTTGTCTATTACATGTTTGTTTCTGGGTGTATTTATGAAGTGGACCCTGTATGTAATAAGGGGGGGGGGGATTATTTCTACATAAGAGTATTGGTTTCTATATATTGCACTTCTTGAAAACGTTAAATATTAAGTCTAACATAAATGTATATATATATATTTACATTCCTAACATAGTGTCTGTTTCTGTGTTTTTGTATGTGTGTTTTTGTATTTTTTTTTTTGTCTGTATGTCTGTTTCTGTCTATGTTGTGTGTATGTCTGTGTGTATTTCTACCAGTGTTTATGTTTGTGTATTTCTGTGTCTGTATATGTATCTCCTTTGTATGTACGTCTATTCGTACATAAACCATATTCATGTAAAAAGATATATTTATGTGCACTTGTTTCAGTAAAGAAAAAAAAAATCTAATTTATATATTCTCTATATCCCGTGATGTCTAAACACTTGTTTGATATCTCAAAGGATGTTTTATTTGCCATTCTGTTAATGTAATTTCAATTCTATGCCAACACAATGTTGAATGATAAATAATTCACATGGTTTATTGCGGCCTCGGCAGAGGAACAAAAGAAAATTGAGCAAAGATGGCTTTTTTTCCCCTTCCCTCATTCAAATTGATGACTTGCATACATACTTGGTAATTTATAGAGATGTGTGTATCCGTGTACTTTATTTAACACGTATGTTTTATATACGTACACCGTTGTTTACGTGTGTCTGTCTGTCTGTTTGTGTTAGTTCTTTTGTATGTTTTAGCCATCACGACCAAGGCCATGAAGTATATATATATATATATATATATATATACACACACACACACCATTTTTTATTGAGTACATTTTTCTTGTTAG
>JAOPJM010000374.1:197905-219102 GCA_027124095.1 Muusoctopus leioderma | reverse complement strand
GGGTCGATAAACAAAGTACCAGTCAAGTACTGGGGTCGATTTAATCGACTTCCCCCCCCCCCCCCTAAAATTTCTGGCCTTGTGCCAATATTAGAAAGAATCATTAATTGGAAAGAAAGAAAACCACAAGCGAATGGGATATATATATGTATATATATATATATATAAGACGGAGAGATGGGAAGAGAGAGGAAAAACAACACAGTCAAAAATGACTACCTCCTTCTTAACCACCGATAATAGTTTTGCAGTTTCCCCCTCCTAGTCAAGTCCAACTTATTGTGTCTCCCCATCTCTTTTGGGGAAATTTCATATTCTAAGCAAAAAATATGTATTCCAATGTAGGATTCCAGATATCGCTGTACACGAACATTTCTAGGGTACATTAGGATGTCCATGACAAATTTGGTAAAGATTCGTTCAGAAATGGCGACGTTGTTTTAAGACAAACATTCGCGCTTATTTATATAGATAAGAGGAAACGTCATTTCTCTCCTCATTCATCTCAATCTTGTTCGAAAGACTGCTACTTTCGCCATAATCTTCAAACAGAGGATAACAGACTGCTCTCCCCTGCCAAAGGAAGGCAGCAAGACGATCTTCACGATGAACTCGGCTGGCAGTTGTGGCTCTGCTTTACACGCGACAACAGCTCTGTGACATAACCCCACACGTAAGGAATGTTCAGACAGTGAAGGGGTAGGTGCAAGATGGTTTCGTGCGTGGAAACGGGTACATATGAATTAGTATGTAAAATGTAAGTAAATGGATCTCCGTCGGTTTCAACCATGAGCATTGAGTTGTTCGATCAATTGAACTACCTACTCAATGAATAAGCCTGTAAGTGACTGAGTATTCCACAGTCACGTGTACCCTTACCGTAGTCCTTAGACCGAATCAGCGCGACACAGTGTGTGACAAAGTTGGACCTTTGAATTACAGGTACAATCTGACGGCCACCGTTCAGTTTCCGTTTCCCTAGGTCAACCCGAGGCTAAAGTAAAAGACACTTACCCAAGATGTCACACAGTGGGATCCAACCAGAGATCTCGTGATTACAAAGCGAACTTCTTAATCATTCTGTTATGCTGATTGACGGCACTACTGAGCCGGTAGAGTTTTATCAAGGACGGGGAAAGCCCTGCGGTAGGATTTCCTAGCCACTGATGTTTGGAAGTTGTTCATAGTGCCTGAGCTGGACATTAACTAGAAGGGACTGCTCAGTTTTGCCACCAATATAGAAAATGTGTTACCTTCTATAATAGTAGTTTCTAACATAGGCACAAGGCCAACAACCCCGGTACTTGACTGGTATTTTATTTTATCGACTCCGGAAGGATGAAAGGCAAAGTTGACCTCGGCAGGATTTGAACTCAGAGCGCAGTGAGCCAGAATGAATAACATAAGTTATTCTCTCCGACTCTGCTGACGCATTGTATAAGAACAGCTTAGTTTTTAATGTAAGATGACATATATAAACCAACAAATAGAGTTGGCTATGGTTTCATCATAATTATTAATAGCTAACATTTATTCATTTATGGATATACTGCAGGACCTTCATAGATAGCCTTGCTGTGATTTATTTATCTGTGGATATACTGCAGGACTCTCATAGATAGCCTTGCTGTGATATATTTATCTGTGGATATACCACAGGAACCTCATAGATAGCCTTGCTGTGATATATTTATCTGTGGATATACTGCAGGAACCTCATAGATAGCCTCGCTGTGATTTATTTATCTGTGGATATACTGCAGGAACCTCATAGATAGCCTTGCTGTGATTTATTTATCTGTGGATATACTGCAGGAACCTCATAGATAGCCTTGCTGTGATATATTTATCTGTGGATATACTGCAGGACCCTCATAGATAGCCTTGCTGTGATTTATTTATCTGTGGATATACCACAGGAACCTCATAGATAGCCTTGCCGTGATATATTTATCTGTGGATATACTGCAGGAACCTCATAGATAGCCTTGTTGTGATATATTTATCTGTGGATATACTGCAGGAACCTCATAGATAGCCTTGCTGTGATTTATTTATCTGGGGATATACCACAGGACCCTCATAGATAGCTGAGATTGCTGGACACTGGTGTTTCACAATAGTTGTCTATTGTCAGCAGCAAGTAACCAGCCTATCTATGAGGCAGGAGACAGACATGCTTTCTTATATACATTTCGTGAATAAAATATTTAGTGATTAGCGCAGGACTGCCGTGGCTGGAATAAATTCGTTTGAAGCGCTAACACGGCATGTGTCAGACTAAAGATGTATATGTAAGCCTATACAATATGTTTATCGAAAATAAAGATACTTACGCCTCAGTCTGATACATGCTGTGGTAGTGCTTTCCTGACCAGGAATTGAACTCCCAACCTTACGATTGGGAGTCCAGCAGCCTTACTGCTAGGCCATGCACCTCCACACATGTTCAAAGGAGATCAAATTCTGATGATCTGAGTAGCAGGAAAATGTTGGATCAAGTTGTTGATCCTCAGATCATCCTAAGTTGAACAAACCTATGATCACAGGCATTCCATCTTTTTTATTTTTTATTTTTTATTTTTAGAGATATCTAGAACTTCATTATCTTATGTCCTTCTCTTTTTCAAGACAGCACAGTGTGATTTGAGAGATTTGACTGCTATTTCTTAGTTGATCGATCCACTGCATAGATAAAATAAAGTACCAGTCTAGGGTGGTAGACTGGCGGAATCGTTACAGCCTCATGGTATTTATTCTGGTTCTTTTGCCTTCTGAATTCAAATCCTGCCATGGCCTCCTACTTCATCCGTCGCCTGGCCCTTGGGTGCCTTTAGCAGAGTCCACTCTGTTGCAAGCCTTTGGGTCAGGTCTCCAGTTTGAGGATACCTTCCTCCCTCCCATCAGTCTTGGAAGCCCTGAAAAAAAAAAAGGGTAATGGGCACTGCCTTTTCCTCCTGACTAACTGATAAAAAAAAAAAAAAAAAAATGTATACATTGCATTTATTGACGTTAAGTTTCCACACTAGTATAGCTGTTTCTCGTGCTACATTGGTTATTGTTGTTGAGCCCTAGGTCAGCCTTGATTGGACATACCTATGATCAAAGGCATTCCAGGTTTGACCATTGTCTTAATAATACATATGACTACGTAGAGGCTCATGATCTTTGATGTTCAGTTGCTTTAATTTCATCATCATTGTCGTTTTTATGTCTGTTTTTCTATGCTGGCATGGGTTGGACAAATTTTGTTTTTGGAGCAGTATTCTACAGCTGGATGCCCTTCCTGTTGCCAACCCTTACATATCTTTGTATGTAAAGTGGTTTTTCCACAAATATTTAACTGTTGAACAGCTAATCTGCTGGCCAATTGTCATTCACAGGATGTAAACAAACGATCACTGGTAGCGATGTCAACAATTAAGACTTTGTGGTGACACACACACACACACACACATATATATCTGACATGCTTCTGTACAGTTTCTGTCTACCAATTTCACTCGCAAGGCATTGGTCGGCGTGAGGCTATAGAAGACACTTGTCCAAGTTGCCACTCAGTGGGAGAGAACTCGGGACCATGTGGTTACGAAGCGAACTTCTTACCACTCAGCCATGCTGAAGACAAAGATTGTCTTCTAAGTTTATGTTGGCAAATTCAAAGGATCACACTCGACTTGTTCTTCTCTAGCCATTGATACCCTTAGCAAAGAATTTGCCAATGTTCTATTTTACTTATCTGCTCTTTGTCCTGATACAAATTCTTCTATGTCCAATGTAGTTACTAATTCTTGAAAATCTTAAACTTTTTAGGGGGATTCTTAGACTCGGTGGTGTGACTAGCTATGGATAACTATTTAGTACTTCCCATGAACCATTTGAGCAGTCCATGGTATCTTGCTGTCAGCCAGTCCCGTTTATTTGGTACTCTAAATTGCTTACTGAACTTACTAATCTTCACTTTACTTTGAGTACCTCTATACATACCCTAAACATAGGACATACTTCCATGCCTTGCTTTCAGATTGTCCACCAAATGGTACCTTTTCTGGTTATGTTGACTTCCTCAGTACTGGTCAAAGGTCAAGGAGTCCCAGAACTCCTCACGGAGTTGTAGGGGCTCCATTGTGACCCATGGCGTGTCTAGGGTAACCTTTAAACCTAGCAGAGGCCTCTCTTTCAGGTCGTAATACTCATTTTTGCCAGCTGAGTGGACTGGATAAACATGGAGAAAAGTGCCTTGCCCAAGGACACAACGCACCTCCCTGACCGGGAATTGAACCCACAACCTTACGCTTGTGAGTCCAGTAGCCTTACCATTAGGCCACGCACCCCTACTCAATACTGACAAATAGTAGAATTGGCAGTCGTTAGTGTTGGATAGACTGCCTTGTGGTATTCCTTTTGGCTCACTGCGCTCGGAGTTCAAATCCCACTGAAGACAACTTTGCTGTTCATCCTTTCAGGGTTGACAAAGTACCAGTCTAGGGTGGTGGACTGGTGGCTCGTTGGAACATCAAATGGGATGCCTTGTGGTATTTGTTCCAGCTCTGTGTTGTGAGTTCAAAACCCAGCATGGCCTTCTTGGATGGTGGAATTTATCTTTCACCTGGTTTAACATTGCTACCTGGCTCTTGGGTGCCTTTAGTGGAGTCCACTTAGTTGCAACTATTCTGTCCAGGTCTCTGGTCTGAGGATACCTTCCTCTCTCCCACCAATCTCGGAGGCTCTGGAAAAGAGTCGTCGGCACTGCCCTTTCTACTGACTAAATCGAATCGATGGACAGTGGTTCATATTCTCACTGTATTTTGCCAACATAAAATGTTTCTGATGTAGCTTAGTTTATTTGTTATAATCCATCCATTCAAGTGGAAGCTTTTGCTGGAGATTCAGTTGTGGCTGTCTATATTTAGGTTTTGCTCATTTAGTCAGTCATTGTTTCATGGTTCTTTTAATGCATGAATATTAATGTCCACTCTTTGAGTGGATGCATTAAATAGCACAACCAGTGTCGGATATAGACATAAGCTAAACATGCTACAGCTTAGGGCCTCACAATCCATAAAATAATTAAAAGGTATATGCTTTTAATTTTTGTAAGATTTTCTTTTTAACAAGGAGCTTCCAAGCTTTATTTAGCTTAGGGCCTCACCAAGTTTAAATCTGGTACTGAGCACAACGGTAATAAAGCCTTTGTTAATTTATACAGTGTATCTGCAGCCCACATCAGTTTCATGGCTAGGTAACCTGAGCTATTTAAAGTTGAATGGCCCCTTTCTTCTGACACAGCTCAATGTTACTGAGGAAATATAAAATAAATTTGCATTCTTTTAGCAAGATTTATTTCTCGTTGGCCTCGTCTAATTTCAGAGTAGTTGCTACAAGTCCAGATGGGTATGCTTATGCTCAGGGCCGGATTTAGACATAAGCTAAACAAGCTACAGCTTAGGGCATCACAATAATTAAAAGGCATGTTAATTTTTATGAAACTTTCTGCTGTAATTTTTCAACAAGGGCGCCTCCAAGCTTTATATAGCTTAGGGCCTCGCCAAGTCTAAATCCAGCACCGCTCATGTCATTTGAGTGTGCCAAGTATATTTCATGTTTTAACTGAGCTCTTGCTCTCAAACTACATTTAACTAGCGTTTTTCTTTTCGGTATTCAGGTTGTAGTTTTTTCTAATATTCTACGAAAAGTCTGTTTATTCTTAGTGCGAATCTCTTTAAAGTGGCCCATGAAGTTTGAAAAATCCTTCTAAACCAGTCATTATAAAGTTGGGAGACTAACTTCGCCCGTTTTAGGGATTAAGGGAGCCTCTATGTGGTCGCTCGACCTGCTAGAAATAGCAGCCAAATATCCCTTAAACCACACCCTACAGTTTTAAATGAGTAATGGTGACATTAATTTGTATTCTTAAAGCCATAAAAGGACGAATGTTCGACTGGAATCTCTTTCGATTCTGGAATGAAGTAACACTCCCGTTTTTCATTTCCAGTAAAAGTTAAAATACTTGTCCATTCATTGAAGGTTATCTTCTTTTCCCCAAGCACATTTTAATGACGATGACTGGTAAATAATTCTTGTATTTTAGTATTTTTTAAGTTCGAAGGAAATAGGACGAACAAAATTTAATTTAATTTTCGAATGTGACAAACGTATTATATGGTTAAAAAGAAAAGGAAAAGAAAAAACGAAAGCCAAAAAAATCTGTGGGTCAAAGTTAAACAATGAATGTATTCTCTCTACTGACTAACAAAATAAATAAATAGAAAATTGTCTGCCAAGTGCCATGAAGAGCTAAAAGTGGCGTGAGATGATGGTTCACTATGGTGAAGAACCAACAAGAAACAGCAATTGTAGTAGCTGTTTGTTAATCATGATCCTTTAAGCACTACGTCAATGGCTGCTGTTCCATCAATTGACTCACCTCCCCTCATTCACTTTTCTTTCACCTCTTTCACTCCAACCCTCTCTCTATTTAGTTTCCATTCTCTCACGTCTTCACTCCAACCCCTCTCTGTATTTCGTCTTTCTCTCACTTCTTCACTCCAACCCTCTCTCTATTTCGTTTTTATCTCTCACTTCCTCACTCCAACCCTCTCTGTATTTCGTCTTTATCCCTCACTCTATTTAGTTTGTATCTATCTCTCTCTTTAGTTTCTTAGTACTAAATTGAGGTGTGGTTCTTCTTCATACAAACATATATAACACTGGAACCTTTTATTTTTTTTAAATCTCTAGATTTTTATATTTTAATTAAATACACCCCCTTTCCTTTATTCAATCCCTAATACTTTTTGTTATCTCTTTATTATTGCTTTGCTTGCTCTCATTAATCCGTGCTGTACAAAGTGCTACACCCTCAATTCACATTCTCCTCTGTAAGCAATACAGCCGCCATTTGTAATAATTGCAAGTGTGACAACATTGCTACTACCACCACTGTAATATCTATCACCATTACCATCACTTCCACCTTTTTTTTTTTACCACTCGTACTACTACTACAACACATCTCTATCTCGTTGTTCTCTTTTAGTACTCCTACTACCTCCACCACCACCACGGTACTATTATACTACCTCTATATATTATCTCCATCACTCCCGCCTTCGCCAGTCATAACGCGGTTACTACTATAACACACCGCTATCCTTCCACTGTTTTAGTACTGCCACCATCGCTACCACTGATATAATATCTACCACTATTACCATCACGCCCTTCTTCTTCACCAGTCATAATACTTTTAGTAGTTACTACGACTACTACACGTCGCCGCCACCCTCATTCGTCTTTCTCCCACCACCACGGTACTACTCCCGCCTTCGCCAGTCATAATGCGTTGACTACTACTACAACACACCACTGCCGTTCCACTGATTTAGTACTGCCATCACAATCACCACTAACATATCTACTACCACTATTACCATCACGCCCAGTCATAATACTGCTGCTACTACTGCACGTCGCCGCCGCCACCCTCTTTCTAAGTCTTTCTCTGAAGTACTCAGTACTCCTACCGCCACTTCCACTCCCTAACACTATAATCAGCAGCAGCAGCACCACTAATAGTTAGGTTGTTGTACGAGGTGAGTTCGCCTGTCATAAAACTTAAAACCTACTTTACTTAAGTAAGTAAAAAAATATCTTAATTCCGATCGATTTTTTTCTTCTCTCTGTCCTCCTAAAAAAGAAAAAAAAAACAGAATTCTATATACTTTCTTGCGATTTATTAATTTACATCCCTCCCGTCTTTCTCCCCAATTTTCTGGCCATGTTATTGTTTCTCTGAAGGTATTATATATATATATATACATATTCTCTCCAACTTTACTCTCTCTGACGGCATTACATATCTAAATATATATATATACACACATACTCATATACATACACACGCACACACTATATTCTGACTTAATTCATAAATAACTTAACCTGAAAGTATGTTATTATTTGTTGTTTTTTTTCCTCCTTAATTTCTTTCTATAATCTGCTTTTTGATTCTTTTAAATCCCAAATAAGCCGCATTTTATTTCTATTTTTTCTTATTGTTGGTTTATTTCTTTTGTAAGTAAATTAAGCGATTATTATTACATCTAATTCTGTATTTCACTCTCGCACTAATATATATATATATATATACATACACACAATAATTATCTATAAAAGTTATATATACATATACAGATAATTGTGTGTGTGTAAGTTATTTCACACACACAATAATATATCTATATAAGTTACATTTTAATGAGGAAAAAATATAGGTATAAAGCTTATATATATATATATATATATATATAATTAGTCATTCATTCATTGCCTGCACACATATATATATATATATATATATAAATTGTACTATTTACTCAAAAGAAGCTAGCTAGATGAAGAAAAAAATGTAGTTTCCGTCTCTAAAAATACCATCTCTCCTAACCTAAACCAGGTCAGAAAGAAGAAAGTGAAGTTAAAAATCTAGTGAAGTGATCCCTCCTCCACTATTACTAAACTTTATGACTTATTTTAAATTTAAATTATTATTAATTAAATAAATTCATGAATTTTTTTTTGCTATAAATCATTTTCGATAAGGAAATGATATTGTTGTGTGATGAGCTTTTTAAAACTTTAAAAGAAACTTTTATATTTTAAATCCGGTTCGTTTGTCGTATTTTTGGGCAAGTGGGTGCTCTACTATTCGTTTAATTGTTCACTTTTGATTATATTTAATTATAATGTTTTTTTCAATATATTTGTTACATTTTAATGAGGAAAAAATATAGGTATAAAGCTTATTCAGTTTTGTTGATTAGCCCCAAGTCAAAGTAAAATCTATCATTAAAGGGATTTTAATTGTGACCATCCCTTTTTTAAATTATATTATTCATAGTGTATCTAGGACTACATTATCCTATGTGTTCTCTTTAAAAAAAAAAGATGGTAGGGTTTGATTTGAGGGCGATTTGGCTGCTGCTTCTAGAAAGTCGAGCCACTACATTTAGATTCTCCGTCGTTCATTAGGGAAAATTAAACTTTGAAGTCTTGTCCTTGTACATCATATCATTCCAGCCGTGACCATCTAGACGTAGATCTAATATTACATTATCATCCAAGGTGTCCTTCCCCTTTTTTTTTCAATTCTTTTAAGAAGGTAGGTGTGTAATATGAGGGATATTTGGCTATTTCTAGCAGGTCGTGCTTACTACATTTAGAAACTCCGTTCACTAGGGAACAATTCAACTTGTCTGTCATCATACGTCATTATAACCGTGACCATCTATTATGTAGACATAATATATCCAATATATTATCATCCAAGGTGTCCTTCCCTTTTTTTAATGCTTTAAAGACGGCAGGGGTGTATTTTGAGGGATATTTTGGCTACTGTTTCTAGTAGGTCGAACTATCATCGCGTAAGAGAGGCTTCCCTCGTTGGCTCGTAGCCATTCAGTTCGATACTAATTTGTGTGATATAAATAAATGTTACATTAGCTAAATTAACCAAGACGAACTGAAGTAAAGAGGAATATTTAAATTGTTCTAGTTGTGTTTTGGTGGTGTTATTTACCGAGCAATAATTAATTAGTTTAATTGTCATAAGAAGTACCATACATATTTTTACGCTTTTGATTAAAACTCTCGTGAGCTTTATCTTTTTATTAACTTAACAACCGTTCATGCAGACATTTTTCAGATTGTTTTTTAAACATCCTTTATTTAATTCAGCCAGTCTTATATTATTGTTACACACACACACGGGCTTCATTTTTTCCCCTCATATTTAAATGTTAATCTGAAGCCATATATATCTGGATATTTTTTTTTCGTTTTATTTGTCCAGAAATACAACTAGTTGGTAGATTATTTTGCCTTTTAACCTTTGCTCTATTCCGTCCTTCCTAGCTGTCATTTTCTCCTCCATCTTAAGATTTATTGTTTGATATGCAGGGTGGCAGATAAGTAACTCCCGGATTATATATGCTCATGAAAACTTTTATGAATAAATTGACTAGTTAATTCAAACATATATGTAAAGTTTATATTATAAGGAGGGTGTTCAAAATTATGTCCATTTAATCCAGGCATAGCTGCATTCAATGCGGTACATGAACGAGTTCAGGGAGTTAATTGTCTGCCACCCTGTCTGTGTATATGTAGGTACCCTTATAGATACAGGTGGCAGATAAGTAACTCCCTTTTATATAAACTTTATGTACATTTTGTTTGAATTAACTAGTACATTTGTATTAAATTTATTCATAAAAATCTTTAGGAGCATATGTAATCCGGGAGTTACTTATCTGCCACCCTGCATATATATATATATAACTCCGTTATAGGTTTATCGTTTATTTCGTTCTCTCTAATAAAACTAACTGGTTTTAACTGGGAATAAAGACACAGGTATGTCTGCGCGCGAGTGTATAATATAACTTTACTTCATCTAAATAAACGTTATGGCGTTTAAATATTTCTAAATATCAGACTTATAAAGTTTAGTTTAGATAGTATATTTGGAATTGATGTAGGTGGTGGGGTATCTGTTTTATGGTCGTATGATTTTTCTTTAAATATTTCATGAAGCTGACACGGCTTTAGCGAGTGATGATATGGATGGCTTGAGAGAGCTAGTGAGACATTATATATATGTTATATATATATATAATGTATGTGGGTGTGAGACGTATTAATGGTGAGTGAGACGTATATGTGTGTATATATATATATGTAGGTGTATATGTTTGTGTACGAGTTCTATCTTATATAGGTCTGTGTATGTATGTGTGTGAAAGAGAGAGAGTAAAAGAGTTGGAGCTGCTGTTGCTTGTCATCGTGATCGCCATTTTGGTTTCAGCCCAATTTCTAGTCTTCCACTTCCAACAGATGTACTTACATAACTAACTACTTACTTTTACATAGGGGGGCTGGATTTATTTAAAATATAATCATCATAATAAAGAATTATTTTCCCACCCAAACCTATTTTTTTTCTTCGCTACACAACTGTACTACACAGTACCTCACATAGATATCCAAGCACTCCGTTAGTGTTCCAGATATTCTATATATATTTTTTTCTTCCTTCCTATTCCGTATTTCCACCATTTTTGTAGAAATTCTTTCGAAAATAACCAAATTACATAACCTCTTATCTCTATGCGGTTGTATCATTTTAGGAATAAGTTATAAAATAAAATCTAATTGGTGTCTAATCATACCACCGTCTTTATATTTTGTCCTTTTTACCCAATCTCTTCTACGGATGTATTATATTATCACTCATCTTTTGCTTCTCTTAACTTTTTTACTTTTACATAAGTTATCGCATACTAATTATCAATAAAAATGATATAAAACCGATCTTTAGCTCAGTTAACATTTATATTAAAAAAATGTTTCTTTTAATTTTCAAACTTATTTCCGGTGAATAATATTAATAAAATGACGTAAGATTTTAGTCTTTGTAACACATCATATCCTCGCTTTTCCTCTTTAAAACGAAAATGTATGCCCTTTTATTATCTATTTAACACTAACGAAGTATAATTGATACCCAGTTGTTTAGCCCCAGGTCAGCCCTAATACAGCATTTACTTATCAAAGGCGTTCCAGCCATGAACATCCCTTATTTTGTATATCAGACTATATATATTAGTCCAAAGTGTCCTTTCGTTATTTTGGACGTTTGTGATTTGAGGAAGATTTGGCTGCCATTTCTAGCAGGCCGAACACGTAGAAGCTCCCCCACCCTCGTTGGCATGTGGTTGTAATCTAGTTTATTAATTAGTTAATAGACAGTTAACAGTTTGTCTGTGGTGTGGTTGGCTAATGAGTGAATGGCGGAGCAAGTTGCTGTTAATAAAATAAATTGCCCTACAAACTGGTTCCTCAGTTGGTCGTCGCTAAGCCACACTTTAAATAATGTGCCCCACCCAAACTGGTCTCTTCTTACTCGTATAATAAACCAACCTATCTTTATGCTGTTGCTTTCTCTCCCTAGCTTTTCTCTTTTTCAGAAGCATCTTTTAGTCTTCCTGTTTTAAATATAGCATTAAATATACATTCGACTGTATGTGACTATATATATATAAAATGTGTGTATATATGTCTATATATATATGTATATATATAAAATGTGTATGTAGTGTGTGTGTGTATATATATATATATATATATATATATATATATATAGTGTGTATATATATAAAGTGTGTATATACATATATATATAATTTAGCCTTTTTTCAGTGTATTGAGGGAGAAATTCTTTAACGACAATCATAGCTAGGACATTACATCGGAGTTGTATTAAATACGATTTAATTATAATGGAAGAGTTGTCGTTTAGCCACGGATCATCACTGATCAGACAGACCGATGATCTAAGGCATTCCAGCCATGACAACCCCGTCCTTTTAGCGTTATTTAGGACTGTATTTAATATCCTTAAACAAAAAAGACGACAGTGTGTGATTTGAGGAAGATTTGGATGCGTAAGCGACTATAGACTCACTCATTGCTTCAATAATGGAGTATTTTCCATTGCTGGTTGCCGTCCGTGCTGACAGCTAACGTCTCTCCTTTTGAAAAAGTATATGTATTTATATACCAAATGATCAGTTTTACCCCTAAAGTTTGTGTGAAAGATATTTTATGGTGCGGTGTAGTCATTTTTGTAAAGAGCTGGATACCATCCATATTGCTTTGAATATATATATATTATAGACTTGGCAAACTAACTTGATTATGTATATTATAGTTCCCTCACACTGTAATATATTGATGGCTAATAAATTATCCTCTTTCTGCATATCAGTACTTGAATTGCTTCGTTTTAGCAGACTAGATTAATAAATGTATCTAAGTCGTTGTACTTGTTGATCAGTCTTTTTGTTTTTTCCATAATGCCTCAAAACTATTGTTTGTCAAGAGAATTCTAAGTATTAGGACATTGTATTGCAGTCATAAATAATTCCTGCACTTCGTATAGGATTTTTGTGTGATAGCTGACATGCTCGCACTATAATGAATTTTAAAGATATAAGAAACCCCCCCCCCCCAGTTATCGAATTAACGTGAAACTTATTTTTGAGAAAGTAAGCTTGTTTCACCAATCCTTAATTACTTTGAGAAACTCATTCATTCATCATATACATCCAAGAATGTATGCTGTGATGAGGTTTATATTCCCTCATTCTAAACCCTTGAAGAAAAAAAGCCGAAAACTTCAGTATCCTGATGAAACAAATCCATCGGAATTTATATTAAGTGAAATATTTTGGTGTATTAAAAACACAAATAACCCAGATTGTGTTTGAATGCTTCGGCCTAAATGTGGAACTTTCAATTGAGTTCATGTGTATAATTAAATGTTTTTCCTTGCAACAAGTGACAACCCCTTTGTCTCTTAGCCGTGCATAGCTTTTTTTTAGAAATAAATTTACAATTTATTTGTAATAAGGGTTTAAAAATTCCATTTTAAGTTTTCACTTTTCAATAAAAACTAGACTAATTAAAACTAAAAGCTGTGGTGTGGTTAAATAAGGGTTTTGCCTTGATTTATTTATAATTGATATTGTTTGAAAGTTATATTGCCAGGTATTTTTGTAATATTTGCTTTTCTGAGTTAAATGAGACTGAAAGATTTTCCGTTCTAGATATTTATGCACTATGACGACCAGCTCATGATTCATCGTTGAGGTCACTAGCCTGAGGTTGACCTTTCTTCCTACTAGATGCCAACCTATTTGGAGACTTTTTTTTAATGATTTGAAAATTATCACCAACTGGTGGTCCTTAACTTTAGAAAAAACAATTTTGATTTGTGAGAAATACAAAAGCAAAAGAGAACCTTTGTACCATAACAAAGCTTGTTAAATATCTGGTATTCACAGCTTTTATATTCATAGATTTGTAGTTTGGTAACAATAGTGGCGTCAGGAAGGGCATCCGGCCATTAAAACACTGCTTCAAAAAGTCTAACATCCAACCTGTACCAGCTTGGAAAAGTGGACGTAAAACGATGATTACTTACTCCATTCTTTTGTAAGTAGTAAAACTTGTAAGAAAGTAATTCTATTCGTCAGTCAATGTTGTAAAAAAACATTTTGAATTAGTTCTAAAACTGGCTTCGTTGTTTTCTTTGCGAAAGATATTATTTTGAAAATTATTCATCTTCAGTTTACGTTCCTTTTTCCATGTATGGGTTATCTCCAGAACATCGTCTTGCCATTTTTTGTCGTCCTTTGTCATCTGTTGCGTAAAGTTCAGCCTCATGAGATCACCTTTCACCATTTCTTCCCATATCTTCCTTAGTCTTTCCCCGCTGCATGTTCCTTCCGCTTTGGTTGCTTGACAAGTCTGTACCTAACTCTGCCCTACTCATCACATTCCCTCCTGCGCTTATGTATATATATATATATATATATATATTAGCTCTTAACATCCCATTGATAATTTTCTAAGTCCTGTAATAATTGAGCAAAAAATGCTTAAAAGCTGGTTTTTTGCAGCTTAACTATTATGAAATTTACAGGTAAACACAGGTGTTTTCACACACAAATACTTTTCCCCCCATATATAATAGTCCAATGATTCATATCAATTTGATGATGTGATAACCATGTCCTACAGGATGTTAAGAGTTAAAGAATACAAATGCTTTTCCAGTGTTTCTAATACACACTAATGACATATTACTAATTACTAAAATGTGTTTAACATATTTTTTTTAATCTTTGCAGATTTTGAAGCACCCATGGCTGCCATTAGGAAAAAATTGGTTATTGTTGGAGATGGTGCTTGTGGTAAAACATGCCTTCTCATAGTGTTTAGTAAAGATCAATTTCCTGAAGTGTACGTCCCCACAGTTTTTGAGAATTATGTGGCAGACATAGAAGTAGATGGAAAACAGGTAAGTTAGTTTCAGCTGTTCCAATTCTTTAATGCAATCACCACCACCAAGTATGGTGCGTGTAAATTTTTTCAAAATACTCATTTGGAGACCTGTTGAGACCATATTTCTCTGAAGTTTGACAATTGGTTTGCAAAACTATCTCCTACTTCCCCCCCCTGCCTGTTTCTTCTTTGTGTCAGCTGTTTGTATGTATACTTTCCTGCCTTGTCTTTATGGTAAGGTAAACGTGATTGTTTCAATTTGTTGAAATTAAATCATTGTAGGGATGTATATAATTGGTAAAGTACTGTCTGTTGTTGGTCTTTTGAGATCCAGTGTATTTTCCCTTCCCATTTTCAAAGGATATTTTTTTAAAATGTGCTCCGAATAGTACATATTTGATTCATATATTTTCAAATACTTTTTATCTTTGCAATTGTTTCAAACCTTGTCTGTACTATGGTTCACATTGCACACATCCTGAATGTTTGATTACACATCGGTTATACATTCAGTATGAGTGTAATTGTCATTTGAGGGTATTTGTTTCATCATGATGTCAAAAATATATTGAATCTTAATGTTTTACGTGCTTGTACCTTTATTGGCTCATTGTCTTAAAAAAATGTATCTGCGATTATGAAATAGGTTTTTTGCATAATGGTTTAATAAAAAAACACAACCACTAATATAAAAAAAAGGAAGGAATACCTAGGCTGGTATTATACTAAAGGATTCCGTTGAAATCGGTTATTTCATTTTCGTTTTATTTCACTTTTATAAATATTTGAGCAAAGTCCTTCTTTGCAACATCGCGAATTTTCAAACGTGATCCACCTAGGGATGAAATAGTTAAGGTGACCTGTGGGCATTTCCAACTGAAGCTATACAGTCATGTCCAGGTAAGCAACATTGTAATAAATTTAACCTGCATGTGATATTTTGTTAGACGTTTTAATTGTTCTAGATCTGAGTGAATATTAGAGGTTTTTAGTTATTATATCAAAACTACTTCGATAGGGGGAGATAGATGCATGCTGTTTCGTATATTAAGCACTGTAATGCTGCCTTGCTTATTCCAAGTTGTGAATTAGAGAAATGTTGGATTTTATTTAGCCTTGCATATTTTTTCCTCAGCTACATCTCTTTAAACAACTGGCCAAAGAGGAAATTAGAAGTTACAGTATCAATATTCCTTATCATTAAACATGAAATATTTAAGAAAGAAAAAAACATGTTCAATCGAAATTAAACTAATTCCTTTTTGGATTCTTAATTAATCCTTTTAATTATTTAGAATTTTGTGAACAAAGTATTCTATTACGGATAATTAGGAATTTAATATAAGCTAATTTAAGATTACTTTGAAAATAAAACTTGGTGTATAATTAGTTGCTAAAAATAAATTGAAAGAAAATTGGAAATATATATTATTTTAGAATATTGAATTTCCTCTTTTTTCCTCTTTTATTACTGCAAGGCAGTGAAAGACAAAGGTCACAATGATATTAGGCTTGGAATAGGTGTTGCTGTTCATTCCTGATCAAATAGCCCCCATGGCATGTTGGTATTTGGTTGCACAACTGGTTGCGATCCATAGATGATCTATTGTTGCAGATATTTCATGCCTTTGCCTAGTGGAGCAATCGTACAGTGGTATTGGGCATCTTGATATGGGCCAGAAAGTTAGGTGCCACTGAGGAAATACAGAGGAAGCTTACAGATATATTTTATTCTGAAGATGAATTTATATCTTGTTTGGCAAGTGACTTGATTTGAGACCGTGTTGAAATTTAAGCAATTACATTGTGGAAGTCATTTTGGCCACTTAAAAAAAACACATGCTGTTATATTCACTATATATATATATTTCTTGTGAGGTGTCAATATTTTTGCTGCAGTGGAACTGTCTCTGATCAGGTTGCCATGGTGCAACGAAAATGTTGACACCTCACAAGAAATAAATATATAGTGAATATATCAGCTTTTGTGTTTTTTAATTAAGTGGCTAAAATGACTCTTCCACAATGTAATTTATCTCTTACTTTACTTAAATGACACCTTAATATTTTATTTAGCCTTTCGCATACAGGGTAGTTGGATTTGTGGGATTAACATAATGTACAAAAATATTTGAATATCAGTTGCTTCAATGCTTTCTAAAGATGATTTCCCCCCCCCCCCCAAAGCTTCTTGTTAGGGACGATGTCCCTTCCTGCCAGTTTTTTTTGTTTTTTCTCGCGCAATCTCCGATACTCTTAATTTGGTCATCAGGTTTGCTGCTTCCCTCAACTGCTTGACCTGCTTTTTTGTCATTTAAACCGTTTTGTGATGTTAATTCTAACAATACATGTTTTCAATGAATTTCCAAAATAACAATTTGAAGTGGTTTCCCAAAATAACATTTATTTGTACATTAAGCTGCTGTTGGGAACACAAGGCTCTTGAAATTGTTAAATAAAACTTTTAGCCAATGAGGTTTTTGTTGATATTTTAATGGAAATGAGAACACTTTATTTAATTTGGTCTCTCAATGTATTTTAAGAAGGGTTAGCATGATTCATGGCGGTTTATGTTCACACTGAACTTCAGTAGGTTGATACCTGTAGGAAAAATGGGTAAGGAGGGTATTCCACAAGGCTCCAGTTCTGGGAAGGAACGATTGAGCATAGTCTTTAGTGTAGGGTTTTGTGGGTGAGGAATGGTAAGGATGAATAGAAGTGGATGTATATGCAACTAGTTCAGATGCTCTGTTGTTGTGGTAGAAGCAGAGAAGCTGTTGGTTGAATGATATTTGGCGGAGTCTTTTCCAATAAGCCAGGCTCCACTCTGTTTTTTCTTTATACATACATACTCTTCTATGAAACAATAGCAATACTCTTCTATGAAACAACAGCAATCTCCAAACTAAACTACATATAAAAATTAATACCAAAATTAATACCTACTACTGATAAAATCCCTAATAAAAACTTAACATGCTCCCTACATAAAATTATTAAATTTAGAACTAGAACTACCAAAAGATATGTGAAAAAACAAAATGGGGATTGTAACAACGAAAGAAAGAAAACACATTACATAAACAGGGAACTTCCGTCCACAGCTGCTAATTGGATATCCACATGGTTTCGACACCAAAGCAGGACCACTCCATTTCACGTTGTCAACTGTTAAAAACAGTTTTAATATGTCTGATGTTAGTGTATATAACAGCACCATCCCAGAATTGGGCATCTCTAAAATAGTTATGGCCTGATTCTACTAGTCATTGTTAGGCTCCACTTTCTGTTGCTATAGAATCAGTTACATAAAGGGTATAAGAATGTTACAGAACAATAATTACCAGAGTGGTTAAAGCAGTCATTTAAATCAATCTTGATATTGCATTATAGTATTTCTAATATTAAATTATTCATATAAAAGGAATATGTATTCGCTTATTAGAGAAACAACTTAGTTCTTTTGGGAGCAGTTAAATTTTGTCGAATGTCATTTAAGATTTATTCATATCCAACTTAAAACTATAAAAGACAAAAACATTAGTTCACAATCCAACTGTTTCAAAATGCTGAAAGCATTTATGAATCATTTGTGTGGACAAATTAATAGATGAATTTACAAGGTTAAGTATTTTTCTACCTAAGCCATTTATCAGAATGATGACTTAAGAAAAAAAATTTTATTTTTATTTTTAACTCTTCAGCAGTTGCCTTTTGAGATTGAAAAATTACATTTTAGTTGATTAAAATCAAACATATTGAAACTTCGCTGTTGTGTAATATGAATGCAATTTATTCAAATTGCACTTGGTCATTATCCAAACAGATGTCTATAATCAGCTAATATACATTTTAATTTTGGCTGTGTGGTTAAGAAGTTCGCTTTGTGAACATGCGGTTCTTGTTTCGATTCCACGGTGTGGCACCTTGGGCAAGTCTTCAATCATAGACTTGGGTCAACCAAATCCCTGAAATTTGGTTAATGAAAATTTCAGAAGATCGTTGGAAATTATATATCAAGAGTTGGCAGAAATAGCTTTTATTTGATTCTGCACAAGTTACGTCCCTTTATGGCCAGGTCTATTTTTCTTGGTTTTAAAAGATAAGTACCAGAGTAATAAAAGAATACATGTTTTCAATATGTACTTCTGCTTGGAAGCATTGAATTTTAAAATGTGAACGACCCACAAACCCATTGAGGAGAATATGTAGCTGGTATCTGCTGGTTATATATTTCAGTAGTATTGGAGTCTTTTTCTTCTCTTGCTTAGTGAATATTTATAAGCTTCATTGTATAAATCTCAACTTGATTTTTAAATAAGTGACCTGAGACTGTTACAATGTTACAGTAATTTGAGAACAGGTCTTGCACTTCGAAATTTCAAATTTCTATATTTGAATATTTTGTATATGATTGTTAAAGTCAGCCCACAAAGATTGTAATAAAAAGTACTCACCCTCTCCATACAAGTTGCTAAACTAACTTTGAAATGTACTTCCGATAAAGTTCCTTTTTGTTGTGATAAAATAGTATTGGAGTAAACATACCTTTGGAGTTGTTCCAGCATAGTGTATTGGATTACAGGATTGTTAAATGCTGTCTCTCAATGTGAAGCTTATGTATGAGATTGAAGTCTTACCCAGAGATTTTCCCATTTACCTTGTGTTGCTGAAACCAGAATTCGGTTTTAGCTTGGACAATTTATATATTTCTAGGGCATCCCACTTAAAATTTGAATTGAGTTTTAGAAATATCTTCAGTCATTTTAATAAATACTAGTACTTCAAGTGGAATAGTTAGGACAGCTGTAAGTAGTTTACAAATCGATTTTTATGGCTGAAGGCATTTGCTTTGTACAGAAGGTGGCAAATTGGCAGTTGTTAGAGCATCTGATAGAATGCCTTGGCGTATTTGTTCTGGCTCAAGGTATTTTGAGTTCAAACCCCTCCTCTGTCAACTTTGCCTTTCATCCTTTTGGTGTAGATAAAGTGTCAGTCTAGGGTGGTGGACTGGCGGAATCATGAGCGTAGGATGGAGTGCCTTGCTGTATTTGTTCCGGTTCTTTGTGTTGCGAGTTCAAATCCTGCTGTGGCCTACTTGAGTGGTAGATTTAATTTGTTGCCAAGTTTAACACCACCACCTGGCTCTTGGGTGCCTTCAGAGGAGTCGACTCTGTTGCAAGCACTTGGGTATCCAGTCCGAGAATACCTTCCTCCCACCAGTCTTGGAGGCCCTGAAAATGGTTGATGGGCACTGCCTCCTGACTACCAATAAAATAAAGAGTTATTTCTTCAATCATTGCAGACATAATGCATATGTTATTAGATAATACATACAATCTAGCCTGAGGAAACTAGTGGTAGCCTGCGATGGCAAACAATTTTGTCTTTCTGATAAACGGCTTTTCTGTAAACATCAGAATTCTCGTCTCCCAACGACAAAGTTATCTAAATTTACAAACTCCATTAGAGCTTTGATGAGTCTAATTTGTTTTTATTTTGAATGAACTCCTTGCTTTATTACGAAGATGTTCAGCAAATAAAGGAATCGTGTAAAGTTGGTTATGTTGGAAAGTGTTTGTACATCATATCACTGAAACGGTTAAATTAAAAGGATTCAAATTAAATTTAAATTGTTCAATTTTTCATTTAAATACCTTTCTATTAAAACAATATTCATAAATACTGAAGTTCTTAAATTCTTTATTTGATTTGATATTTTAAACAATGTTGGTCTTGGCACCTTTTTTTTTAAAATGTGTAAATCCATTTAGATCTGAAGTGGGAATTTTACTTCAGAACTATAAAATATACTGTATCTATGGTTGACTTTTAAAGAAGATATGGATGTTTTCATATTAAAAAATTACTGCATAGATTTGGCATAACTTACCATTGGGCATTTTTTAATATATATATATTCAGTTATAATTTGAGACGTCTCACTTCCATATAATTTGTCTTAATTCAGCCAGAGCAATTACTTGAAAAACATCCAAGTACATTGCACTTTGGATTGGGGCTTATTTTCTAAATGATGTGAAATCTTGTATCGAACAACTGAACACTCGTGTATGTATATATAAGAACGGAGACGGTGTAGAGTAGAGAGGGAATCTTTAGCTTGCTAGAGGCAAGACACCCTCACCCACTCTACTGCTGGTGATACGATAAATGCATCCAGTGCACTGTACGGTTTGGCGATTGTTCGAAGACAACCTCTCTAGTGTTGGTGCCACGATAAATGCACCCAGTACACTCTGTAAAGTGGTTGGCAATAGGAAGGGCAT
>JAOPJM010000374.1:141200-153652 GCA_027124095.1 Muusoctopus leioderma | reverse complement strand
CAGGAAGAGCATCCGACCGTCAAAATTCTGCCTCAATAACTCTCTCCGTCCAACCCATACTAGCATGGAAAAACGGATGTAAAAAGCGATGATGATATATATATGTGTGTGTGTGTCTGTGTTTGTGATTGTGATTGTTTATGTCCCAGAACTTAGCTGTTCGGCTAAGAGACCGATAGAGTAAGTACAAGACTTAAGAAAAAATAAGTACTGGGGTAAAATCTGATTGACTAAAAACCCTTCAAGGCAGTGCCCCAGCATGGCAACAGTCCAATGACTGAAACAAATAAAAGAATAAAAGAATACAATTACTATCTATTGACCAATGTGATGTGTATGGAGGGGGTGTCAGTTGTATGATGAAGTGCCATGTGCTTGAACTGGGTGAAACCTGTGGAAGAGGGAAACTTAGGAAGACTTGGAACGAAATGGTGATGACTGATCTCAAGAAGCTGAATTTTATGAAGGAGATGATAAAGAACCGTGACAAGTGGTAACGACACATGGTGCTGGAGAAAACCTGTCCACTGGCGGAAGCATAGTAAAACAGTTGTTAAAATGGTGGTTGTGATGGAGATTGGGATGTGTAATATATCTGCATAGTGGTTGGTGATAGGAAGGGCATCCAGCTGTAGAAACTGAGTCAAATGAAACATATGTGTGAGGCGTGGTCCCCCGACCTGTCTGGGAGAGTGGTGACTCCATTCACAATCGACATGGGCCGAAATCACCCGTCCAACCCATGCCAGCATGGAAGACGGACGAAACATGATGATGATGATGATGATGATGATGATGATTATGAGTCTCTCGCCTATTATATTCCTGCTAATTTCATTCTACAGCACTCTTTGTTGTCCTTTCATCTTTCACTCACTCTCTCTACTATTCACTGCACCATGTCGCCTGTGTGATGAGGGATGGTATTTGATGTGTCCATATTCAATCCCCCTCCTCTATTGATGCCTGTGTAATGAGAGATGACATTGGATCTCTCCATATTCAGTACCCCCTACCATCATCCTTCTTTACTGCCAGCCATCACTATCTCTTCTCCTTCATATCACTCTTCATTGACATCTGTCATTCTCCCTTACCATCACCCATCTCTATTGCTATCCACTACTCATTCACTCTTACCATTTCCCATCTTTATTTCTATCCTATCATGCAACTCACTACTCATTCACTCTTACCATTTCCCATCTTTATTTCTATCCTATCATGCAACTCATACCATTTTCCTATTCAATCTCCTTAACAACCAACATGTAGCTATCACCGTTTCTCTTCCGTTACTCCTTTCCCTACCATCCTCTCACTCCTATCACTGTCTCCTTACCACACTCATACTCACCCTTCTTTCACCCTCTTGGTTATCACTCTCTCTTCTATTTACCCTCTCAGTCATGTCTGCCTTGGAGACAATGTAAAGTAGAGAAGACTCTTTAGTCTTACAAGGAACAAGCCAACCTCTCTAGTGCTGGTGCCATGATAAAATGCCCTTGATACACTCTGTAAAGTAGTTGGTGATAGAAAGGGTATCCAGCCATAGAAAACATGCCGAATAAATGAAACATGGGCTGTCGACCCGTATAGGAGAGTGGTCACTCCAAATCAGGACCTGACTGTCTGAAATCACCCGTCTAACCCATGCCAGCATGGAAAGTGGACATAAAAGATGATGATGATAATGAAGATAAATGCTTAATTCTACAATAAATTCTATAATTAAATAGATTATTTTGTATTAAAAAAAGTCTAAAAGTAAATTCGTTGTTGCACATGTTTTTGGCAATGCAGAATGTCAGTTTTATCCATTTTCAGTGTCGTAAATTTGCTTTCAACTCATTAATAATACCGTAATACATAATTTTTTCAGTTGCTACCAAAATCTTATGAAATATAGATTAATAATGAATAAGTAATGAGTTTGGTCTGAACTGCTTGAATATATAATAATATGATAGAAGCATAAATATTTTGGAGATATTCTGGGTTGTGAAAAATGTAAAAAATTCCTTTTCTGTCATAGTTTCATTATCAAGAGAAGAATAGAATCTTTGGTGTCGCATCAAGAGCTGATAGAATTTAAAGTTGTTCTCAAAAATAAAAAAAAATAAAAGAAAAAAAAGAAATAAAAAGAAAAAGAAAATTTTCAGATTTAAACAGATTGAAAGAGAAAAAAAAATTCAAAAGATTTATGCTTTTTAAACCTTTCGTGAACCATATTTCTCATAAAATACACTGCCCATGTTTCAAATGATTGTAAAAATGGTAAAGAATTTGAAGTGGGTTTAGTGAAATAACAAACTTCTCCATTATCAAGCTAATGTTTGGAACATAACTTAACAAAATGTTCAGACATGAAATTATGACATAAATATGACATAAATATAAGCACTTTAACCCTTTTGATACCAAACTGCCTGAAACCGCCCATTGTTCTATGATAAAAATCGTTTGTTTTAAAGTGCTCATATTTAAATTTAAACCTTCCATTATAATTTTATGTAAGTTATATTACAAACACCAACTTAATAACGAGAAAGTTAGTTACTTTACTAAATTGCTCAAAATTTTTGGCTGTGTATTTTGTTAGAAATATGGAAAATGAAAGGGTTAAAACAGATGGTTTTGGACAATAGAACCAGGAGCAGCAGTCTAAGATGGGTTGGTATCAACTAAAAAACAACAAATAAAAAAGCGGCATAATAAACTCCCTTACTTGCCAAAGTACTTTCTTCCATGTATCTTTCTGAAGCAAACTGCCATGAGCAGAAAGGGTTGAAAACAGTGTCTGACCAGCACTCTTTCTGGTAGCTGGTCGCTGATCAACACACAGCTCACCGAGTTTAGAGAAGAGACACATCCATAAGCTATCAAATGGTAGCATACTGGCGGCGTTAAGTTGGTCCTGTGATTGCCCAGAATCTCCACCCAATTCCTGCTGGATCTTACTACGATTCTGATAGAAATAGTCAGCAATGTTCCACTGAAATGAAATGAAGTATCACACATTTTAACACACAGCACTCAATTTGGGCATTTATTGTTGACATTAACTCTTAACATTCTGTAGGACATGGTACCACACAATACCACATCATCAAATTCCCATGAATAATTGAACTACGTATATGGTGAAAGTGAAATATTTTTGTGTGAAAAAACCTCAAGCCCCTGTGTTTCTTACCTATAAAATCTGTAATAAATAAGCTGCTCAAAAACCCGTTTTAAGGGATTTTCTGCTCAGTCATTACAGAACTTAGAAAATGTTTAACAGCATGTTAAGAGTTAACAACAAAAAAATTAAAAAAACATAAAAATGGAAACCAGACCTAAAAAGTTTTTCATGATAGAAAATCTGAGGAAAGTTAAGTTTAGATCAGTAAAATCATGAATTAGTTACTTGGAATATCAGGTGATTATTCAGATGGAAATCAACAACTTGTATATCCCTATATTACCACAGCTTCATAATCTAATTAATTGGTTACCTGACGAGATTGTGTGCTTTTAATGTAAAACATGGATGTGTGCATGCGTGTCTGTGAATATGCAATCCAATGCACACACACACACATAAGCATATGTAGATGTACATCAAAACAAATATGATTCTAAATATATCAAATGCAAACTGATGGCAATCTGTATATTCAATATCAATTAGCTACTGTGCAATACTGCATGTATATGTGAGCATGTGTAAGTATACACATAATATAACACACAGACACACACAGACAGATGTAAATGTACATAATCACTCACACGTAGATAAATAATTCAAAAGGTGTATCAAATGTAAACTGAAGGGGATAATGATAATGAGAATGAAAATAGGAAATAGGAATAAGAAACATAAATCAGAGATAAGGAATAATACTGACTGATAATATCAGGTAACAACAGAAGAACATATTTGTGTTAGATAGTAGAAAAAAGATGTGCACGCATGCACAAGCACACAGACACACACCAGACACAAGCCAATATATCTTCAAATACAAATAAACAGTAAAGTGAAGCTTATTTCATAATCAGCAAACACTGATCCACTTTAGCACTAAATCTGATAATGTTTGCAGTTTAATTTCTCGGAATTTTCCAGCTTGATTCAAGACTATATTTGATGTATGTTTGAAATATTCAACTACATATGGATACAATGTAAATGAAATAATGGTACATTAGACAAATGAATATTTATTTTATTTTTGATAACTTTTAATGGCATGTCAGTGCACAATTGATAAAAAATACATAGCATAGAGGAGCTATAAAAACCACAAAATTGTACAAAACTGATCACACAAGACGAAAGCAGATATGAAATCAGCTTGTAATGACTGAGCAGGAAATGTTTCCACAGATCAGCTGAAATAACACAAGTTCCTAGCATATATCACTAGCACAGTACAAAGAGTGCTACCTGTCTCATTTCATTGGCAGCAGAGACAGAACCATTCATCATCATTGTTTTACATCCGTTTTTCCATGCTAGCATGGGTTGGATGGAGAATTCTTGAGGCAACATTTTACGGTCGGATGCCCTTCCTGTCACCAACCATACTGATTAAGTATGGGAATTATACCACTGAAACACCGAACGGCTGGGCATTTTGTTATTTGGAGACGTAAACAAACTCACTGGCTGATCGATAAACATTCAGTGGTGACAAGCACACACACACACATATATACATATATGACATGCTTCTTACAGTTTATGTCTACCAATTCCACTCGCAAGGCATTGGTTGGCCTGAGGCTATAGTAGAAAACACTTGCCAAAGGTGCCATGCAGTGGGACTGAACCCAAAACCACGTGGTTGTGAAGCGAACTCCTTAACCACACAGCCATGCCTGTGCCTCCATGGCAGAAAACCAAACTAAATAGAGCATTACAATGCCAGGATCAAATTCTGTCACATGAACATGAATGATTTTCTTCTGATCAAACTTTGACCACTCTCTCTCATTATGACTTCACAACAAATGCAGTAGCTTCTTATTTTCCATTCACATACTTATATCAGAATCATTCTACTCTAGCACAGCCATCTCTCAAAATTTCTCATCATTTCATCATTACTTCTCAGAGCAGATGGTATTAACCTCACTCAGAGATCCTTAAATGACCCTTCCGTCTAAGAAGAGTTTGCAAAAGCTATACCCACAACCTCTCTTCTTCAGACAAATAAGAAAAAATACAAAACTATACCAATAATTTTTTTTAAAACTCATAAATGAACTTTCCACCATCCGATTTCTCAAATATTTTTATCAACAAATTCATGCTTTTTTTAGCAGTACCAGACCTATCTAACCTTTAAGAACCCAGTGCTTTTATTGTCAATGTTTTCTAGTTTACCAACATAATAGGAAAGACACTATACAATGTTAAAGACTGAAATCTGATTAAGGAGAATTTGATGGTGCTGAAATTGCCTTTTAAATGTCAATGACGCTAGCCGCTAAAACATAATAGCTATAGGTATAGTAATCATACGATTAAACACCTCTCCAACCGAGAAGCACAATAGCACTGGAGCTAAATAGCTGAATTACAGCTAGGAAATTATTCCTAAAAAAAGCAGGCAGGTTGCAAGTAGAAGCTAGTTATAACAATTAAATACAGAAACTTCATTGTGGATAATTATTGGCTTCGTTATCAATTATGTTCTAATGACAATTGTTCACCTCAGCATTCTCATTCCTTTCCAGCACTTAAATTAATGATATTCAACCATGATACAAAACATCATTGAGCCAACAAAAGATGCCTCTATGTGTTTCTTCGACCTGCTAGCAATAGCAGCTAAGTGTCTCTCAGGTCACACCATACTGTCTTAAAGAAAGGGAAGGATACATTAGATAATGTAGTCCTAGATACACTATAATTGAAAAAAAAAATGGTACGGTCATAGCTAAAATGCCTTTGATGATAGATTTGTTGAATTAAGTGTGTGACCTAGTGATTAGGGTGTTGAACTCACAATCGTAAGGTCATGGGTTCGATTCCTGAATGGGTCGGTGCATTGTGTCCTTGAGCAAGATACTTCATTTCACCCTGCTCCAGTCCACTCAGATGAGAATGAGTAGTCACCAGAAAATACAGTGACGCTTCTGTCAGGAGTTGCTACCGACAGGTAGTATTTAGTAACAGAAAAAAACACCAATAAAAACATGGTTTCCTTAGTTCAATTAGGAAGGTCCACTACTATCTTGCGATCAATCCAATAGGGCTAAACAACACGAACAATATAACCACATTCCTCTGTATCATTTTATATCCCCACACTAATGCAACTATCGTATATCATATTTTATAAATCTAATTGGTCTGATATAAGCAAAGCAAATCCATCTCTCTAATTTCAGAATATCCATACACCTAATGTATTGTCAACGCTGCTATATGGGTGTGAGACGTGGCATCTAAAATCCACCCATGAAAAGAAACTGGATGCATTTGACTCGAGATGCCTCTGTAAGATCTTGGGCATCCGCTGGAGCGATTCTGTGTGTAGTGATGAGGTCAGGAGGAGATCAAGACAGCCACTAGTGACCCACACAATATGCAGGCAGCGTTTGAATTGGCTGGAACATACACTGAGACTGCCAGACTCTAGACCTGCTAATCAAGTTCTCCGCTGGACCCCAATAGGTTGCAGGAAAAGGGGAAGGCCAAAAATGAACTGGTGACAGAACATTGGCAGGGATCTGCGCCTGGTTGACTGTCAGTGGAGTGATGTGCCTGCCCTCGCCGTGAACAGACAATGCTGGAGGACTCTGACTGCCTCGTGTGTCTCCAGACGCGGGAGCTGTAATTACTATTATTAATCAGAAGTAATCCTTAAAATAAGTGTCATTTGTATATCCTAGGGTCCATATAACATAATTTTCTTCATTTTCTTGTTAAATTTGGTTTTAATTTTGCTGATGTTATCGAATATATTTCAGATATTGCATAGAACTACGTTTACAACCGTCCATAATGTTGTTGAGCCCGGGTCAGACCTGTTATTCAACTCGGCTGAATAAGGAAAATGGAAAGGTCATCAGAGATTGGGAGGTTTAGTATTTGTAGCGACTTTAAAGGATTTCATTGTGTTGTTGTTGTTGTTGTTGTTGTTGTTGTTGTTGTTGATGATGATGACTAGAGATGGTAACATCTTTGATCGGAGTGTCTTTGATCATAGGTCTGTTCGATCATGTCAGTCCTGGGACTAAACAACAACAACAACACCAACAACACCACCACCACCACCAGCACCACCACCACCACCACCACCACCACCAACAACAACAACAACAACAACAACAACAACAACAACCTCGTTCATATTCCATTTCCCTTTACATTGAATAATGCAGGATTCTGATACAGACTCTCCTATTGGCTTATAGATTAACCATTGTATATCAATCACTAAACTGCCTATTATTATTTATCGATCACTAAACTGCCTATTGTTTATCGATCACTAAACTGCCTATTGTTTATCGATCACTCAGCGCTGTATACTGTAAATGAAAAAGGAACTCTGGGTTTACTTCAAACAGAAAAGAGATGACATTAAATGACATTTTGATATTGAGAAATGAGAAAGCAACTTTCAAATATTCAATGAATCTATAAATCTAACACAAGGGACTACTACAAGGGATTTAAATTAAGGAGTTGTGCATGTCATTCCTTAGGGTGGGGGGGGCTAAACTCTTGGTGGAGTCGTAGAGGCGCTATTGTGACCAACGGCGTGTTTTGGGGGAATTTTAAAACCCGGTGAAGCCCATCCCTCTCCAGGTTTGACCATAACCGAATTCTCCCAGAGAGAGAGAGAGAGAGAGAAGTCAACTCCAGTATTTGAAAGGTAAAGTTGACCTCATTGGAATTTGAACTCAGAGCGCAGAGAGCCGGAACGAATGCTGCAAAGCATTGTATCTGACGGTGTAGCGATTCTACCAATTCGCCGCCTAGTTGTTGTACATGTACCCTAGTATCAATAAAATCTTATAATCAATTCAGTGTAGAGCTACGAAAGAAAGGACGAGAAAGAGGTTCTAACAGAAATCAAGACTTAGTCATAAAGTCTAAATTAAAGTCTAACAAAATAATTAAAACCATAAATAACGCAACAAACTAATCCAGGGGTGTCCAACTTGTTTGGCTTTGCGGGCCGGATTGAATCATAGACTAGATCACGCAGGCCGGATAAGGACAATTATTCCTAAAAACCCTATCAACTCGGACGTACACGTGCGTAAATTTGAACCCCCCCCCCCAAAAAAAAAACTTCTGTTTGGCTCGGCGTGTATAGATAAAGTGAAGGGGAAATAGGTGACATCTTTTACTATATAGATTCATAAGCTTCTATTTTCATTGGTTGAGATAACAAAAGATTCCCTAAGGTGCCACTGATTTGACCAATCAGAACCGGTGTTAATCACGACTCTAGTCGGGCTCCGACTCTGAACACATGCTAGCGATATATATTTTACAGAATAAAATTTTAAAATAAAAAAATGAAAATAATAACATCCATAACCTCGGTTGGTTTCACTTGGGGATCCAGCCGGATCATTTGCTGACGGTTGCTTCTGATAGGACCCTCTGGAAGGCGTGTCTGAGGACTCTGCTCCCACGACCCTCTCAGGAATAAGTGGGCGAGGAAGATGGATGGATGGATGGATCATTTATCAATGTATACAATGACAGCACTGTGAGATCGACAAGTATTTCGATTGATTCTAAATTGCCAAATTCAATTTCTGACACTAAGAAAGGCTAGCTACGATACACTAGCACACTATCCAATAGCAAGCATTTGTATCTCTCATTCGTTTAGTCTTGTGGAAACAGGAGACATGCATCGGTCCTAAGCATGTTAGTGATTCTGAAAAGGATTGCTTTTGTATCATTCAAGAACAATAAGGCGGCGAATTGGGAGAGTCATTAGAGTGTCGGATAGAATCCTTTGCGGTATTCGTTCCAGCTCAATACGGTTTGTGTTCAAATACCGCCGAGGTCAACTTTGCCTTTCATCCTTTCGGGTCCATAAATATAATACCGGTCTAGGACTGTAGACTTGTGGAATCGTTAGAGCGTCGGGCGGAGTGTTTTGCGGTATTTGTTTCGGCTCTTTGCATTCTCAGTTCAAATCTCGCTACTTGAGTGGTAGCCTTAATCCGTCACACGGTTTAACACCACTACCTGGATTTTGGGTGCATTTATCGGAGTCAACTGTGCAGCAAGCATTCGAGCCAGGTCTACGGTTGAGGACACCTTCCTCCATTCCTCCCTTCCACCAGTTTCGGAGGCCCTGAACATGGTTATGAGTACTGCTCTTCCCTACTAACTAAGCGATAAAAAATAAGACGCATAAATACAAATATCAACAACACACACAACACTGAACCCACCCTACTCATAAACAACACACACATAAAACCTTCCCATTCTCTACAAACAACAGGCCTCAAAAATCTATGACGATCTTTAATGGCGACTACATAAACAAAACTACTTCGCAAAGTTTAGGCTTTCTCTTCGGGGCTAGAAACTACAACAGCACTGACACTTTACAATTCCCAAGTGAACCTCGTATTGCTGTACTGCTTACATATTTCGGATGGAATAACTGCTACGCACATACACACATATTCTAGCCACCCGAGGACGGGGCTTGAAACAAATAGTGAACTACTACAAAGTAACACAATTGGGGCTAGATGAAATACGAAGAAGCAAGCAAAGGGAAATTGCTTAGCGTCGTTAGAAAATAGGAGAGAAAAAAACTTTCTCTATTTATTATATAAGGAAACAATAAAGAACAAACTTGAAGCTGATTATACTGTAGAAAAAAAGATTTAAATAAGGACAGAACAACAGTAAACGTTCAAGAAAATTTTAAAAAAATGGAATTCCAAAATATACAAACAATGGAGAGAAAACCACTCCATGGCCAATACCCAGCAAGACTTGACAGAGCGAGAGTAAGCCAGAGTAAAACCAGCAATGACTCAAAAGCACTGAACTAAAAGTAGATACGGAAGGTCTGATTTTAGCTGCACAAGAACAATTCCAAACCACATAAAAACTATAAAGTGTATAGGAAAGCAAAAACAGTACCAATAATAATTGGAGCACTAGGTATAATAAAAAAAGAACATGAACAAAAACCATACGAAGGGTCACACCTATTCACACACTACCCAAAATTGTCCTTCTAGACACAGACCACGTTCCACACAAAACAGGGTAGGTAAGCCTATCTAAATCGACTTTAGGGTGATGGCAACGAGACGCTCTTGGTAGTTTTACAAGCTCTTCACTTTCAAACTTCAAATTTTGTTGAAGCTGTAGTTTTTAACTGGGATGGCTTGTGCATTTATTCCTATTACCTTATTTCCAGTACTGAGATAGTTTTTAATATTAGTTTGACTCTTCTATAGTGTTCTTTTCTAAATTTCTCCTTCATTATATTGAATTTTATTGGTTTCATCTACTCCTAATAATTGTACGGGTGGTTCTCGTATAATTGTCTGATTTCAGTGTATAGACTTAATTTAATGTTCTCAGTTTTATAGTAGCTTTGGCACTTGTTTCTAGCTTCATTCTCAAATGTTTATCCCGGATAAATTCATGAAAAACTTTTAACTGGTATTGTCTCTTGTAAATAGTTTAAGTCATCCATATAGAGGATATTGTTTATAATTTATCCAAAGCATTTATAAACATTATTGTTGTTATTCAGCAGATTTGTCAATGGCTCAGAACTAGGAAAAATAGTAGAGGGAAAAGGAAGTTGTTTTCATTTCCGTGTTTGATTGCAATATCTGGGTTGTTTGTTTTCGTTTCATTGGCAGTCTGGACATATATGTCCCTGAGTATTGTAGGCAGATTCTTGTCACATACTCGGTTTGGTGCGGGGTTATGGCACTCTTCTATGTTTTCACGTGGAAATGTATGGATTGATATTCTTCAACCACTCGGTCTTGTTTATAGATATATGCCATGTTTGTGACGACTGGACAACCAGAAACGATGTGGTCGGTTTATTCTTTATGTTGATTGTATGGTAGTCTACAGTTGACATTAGTTTCTTGTTTTGTTCTTCGTTTTTGATAGTGTTTGGTCGTCGTTGTTGCTGTTGTTGTTGTCGTTGTTGTTGTCGTTGATGATGTTGTTTAGCCCTAGGTCAACCCTGATCGAATAGACCTATGATGAAAGGCACTTTAGCCGTGACCACTCCACCCCTTTAAAGGTATGTCTAGACTTACACTCTCCAATGTGTCGTTTCCTTATTTAAGACGATACGGTGCGATTTGAGGGAGATTTGGTCTCTATTTCTAGCAAGTCGAGTGGCCATGCAGAGGCTCATTCGTTGGAACATAGTGTTTGGTAGTTAAGCATTGATATTTTGGAGTTACAACCAGACCTCCTGTTTCTGCCTTTTGTTCAGACCTTTTGAACTATCACTGACTCAGTTGATCTCTGATCAATGTTACAGAAAATTGACACGGTTTCTCACCCCATTTTATTCTTTAGTAATTTTTGGAGTTCTCCTTTAGTTTTCTTCTTGGTGTGCTTTTTGTTCCACCTTTACTGATTACTTTTTTATCATTATCTAAACTTTTTCTTTGTCTCTCATTATTTACTTATAGTCGTAGTCAAAAACAATTATAATAATATGCGGTGAACTGTCAAAATCGTTAGAGCGTGCGACAAAATGCCTTGTCATATTTGTTCCGGCTCTTTGCATTCTGAATTCAAATCCTACTGGCGTCAATTTTGCTTTTCATCCATCCGGGATCAATAAAATGAAGTACCAGACAAGTACTGGTGCTATATAATTGACTATACTCCTCCCCATAAATATCTGGCCTTGTGCCTATCTATTTTAGAAACAAATATTTTCTTATAGTCGTAGTCAAAAATAAATATCATATGCAGTGGACAGGTAGAATCGTCACAACGTCTGCCAAAATGACTTGCAGTATTTAGTTACGGCTCTTTACGATCTGAGTTCAAATCCCGACGACGTCAACTTTGCCTTTCCACCTTCTGGGGTTCATACAATAAAGTACCAGTCAAGTAGTAGGGTTGATAAAATCGACTGTTCCCTTCTCCAAAATTTGAGGTCTTGTGCATATGTTAGAAATCATTATTTCCTTATACATTCATATATAATACATATGCACACACACGAACACACACACACACACACACACACACACATATATGTATAGACGCAGGCATGGCTGTGTAGTTAAGGAGTTCGTTTCGCAACCACATGGTTTTGGGTTCAGTCCCACTGCGTGGCACCTTGGGCTAGTGTCTACTACTATAGCCTCGGGCCGACAAATGCCTTTTGAATGAATTTGGTAGACGGAAACTGCAGAAGCCCGTCCTATATATATACAAACACACAGACGCGCAC
>JAOPJM010000374.1:43153-58362 GCA_027124095.1 Muusoctopus leioderma | reverse complement strand
ATATATCATATGTATATTTAAAGTTGTATGTTTTGTGCATATACATTCATATCAACCCATGTGTGTTACATAGTGTGTGAATCTTTGATTATGTGGAATATGTGTATGGGTGGGATTATGTTAAGGTGGTTTAACATTTCAACTGAAGTTATTAACTAACTAAATGTCAGATGCTGTTTTGCTTTGAAATGAAAATAACATCTAATGTCTACTTGATAAAAAAATTAGCATTACTCTCTCTCTCTCCCTCTCTCTCTCTCTCCATCTCTCTTCCTCTCCCTACCCCACTATCTCCCTCTTTCTCTCCCTCTCTCTTTCTCTCTCTCATCAGTACACCAAAATACAGAATATATTTCTTTCAGGTTGTTCACAAATTTCAGACCTTCATCATCAGCTAATATTTTACATTATCAACAATTAATAAAAGAAAACTTCAATGCTTAGAGAAAATGTTTATTATTATTATTTCCCACCGAGGTCAACTTTGCCTTTAATCCTTCCGGGGTCGATAAAATAAAGTACCAGTCAAGTACTGGTGTTTTTGGCTTTGTGCCTATGTTAGAAACAATTATTATTATTCAGAGTTTAAGATTTTCGCTGAAGTGTTAGCAAAGAGGTTGGTGCTTGTCGTCGTCAGTGGCTTGGTTGGGGAAGCACCAACATGCGCGATCCCAAATAGATCCATCCATGACAACCTCCACCACATGCGATACATCATAGAGAGGGTAGGGAATAAACCTGGCTTTGGTGGGGCCTTGATCAATTTAGATCAATCGGAAGCTTTTGATAGGATCGACCATTGTTACTTGGCAGCCGGTTTCGAGCCCGTTTTCAGGGGCTGGATAGCTGCAATATACAGTGGCATCTGCTCAGTAGTCAGAGTGAATGGCCACCTCTCGGAACCGTTTAACATCGCATGCTGTACGTTTAACATCACCTCTTCTGTATGTGCTGGCTCTCGAGCCACTGCTGCGGAAGCTGGAGGTGTTGAGAGACATCCCTTTCAAGCTGGGACAATGCGGTAGGGCCATATTGGTATATGCGGATGATGTCACCACCATGGTGTTGGACGCTACTGAAGTGGAGGCGCTCGGCACCATTCTGAAGGAATACAAAGTGGTGGCATGGGCAAAAATCAATCCGAACAAATCGATGGGCTTGCAGCTTGGTACCTGGAGAGATAAGTCCATGCCGTCCGGTTTGGGCCTGACCTCCAGATGGACCGAAACTGGAATGAGGTAACGAGCAGGGTGGACAGTCTTACCCAGAAATGGGCCAAGAGGAAGCTATCCCCGAAAGGTCGGGCAGAGGTGGCGAATGCCTACATCGCCTCTGTTATATATTACCGCCTGGCCATTGTGCCTTGCCCCAGTTTCCATCTGACCAGATTGGAGCATCTACTCTTTGGCTTCCTGTGGAAGAGAGGTGCTCCAATGGTCAGGCAGTCCACCTGCTGCATGGCAGGCTAGGCATGCCATGGCTGCTAATGCACAGACACGGATTGAGGCTGTGCCACCTACAGAGATATCTGGATGGTGAGCAGGTGTGGTCACCATTTGTGTGACATGTCTTTCCGCAGCTCGTCTCCTGGGTAAAGCAGAAATCGAGATTGGGCACCTGGCATCTAGAGTGTCAGCAGGCACTCACCGCCCTCTACCAGTTGGGCAATAGGACCGATGGAAGTTCCACTCTTACAATTTATAGAGGGTTAGTGGCGGGGAAGAGCGACGACGTTCTCGGGGAAGCTCTGGGCATCGAGGAAAACGAATTGGCTAGTCTGTTCCAGAGAAATTTCAGGTCAGGGACTACTATGGATAATTTCCAGAAATCCTTGGCCTGTAAAATAACAGAAATGGATAGTCTAGGATGATTGTGTGTAGAGCAGCAGCAGCACCAGATATGGCCATGGTACTCAAATGTGGATCGCAATTGAGCCATGAACAGGATCAGCAACTAATGAGAGCTGAAGCATTTTCTAGCACTAAAGAGGAAACCTAGCCTTTGGGATGCAGTTTTGGAGGATATTTTCAAGGTCTAGATTCATGGAGATAGTGTAGGTGGGGCCTGAAGTGTCCAGGTTGCATGTGAGTGACACCTGTGTGCAGAGGATAAGGTGGAATGAAAGGTGGTATCATTTGCATAGGAGTGTGTGTTGATCGAGGTAACAGTAAATAGGTAATTAATGTGCAGAAGAAAGAGTGTGTGAGACATAACTGAACAGTGTGTGCTTCGTCAGCACATGTTGCAATGGGACAGGATGCTAAACAAAACTTCCAATCCAAGAAATGAGTGAGATGAAATCCATTAGCTAGAGGTTTCTTGGGCCAGACATGGCTATATTAAACTATGAATGTTCCATCCCTCCACCAAGCCATGGAATATGTCATATAGAAGATTTGTTGCCTTTCTCTCTCTCTCTCCATTTATGATAACTGAACCACTCTAATTAGATATCTGATACTCCAATAGTGTCTTGCAAACATGACTTCTTTAGTAGTGTGAATGTCTTGGAGAAGGTAAATGATCTGTATAATGATATTGGTATAATTGAGAAAATGTAAAGAAAGAGTTAAAATCCAACATAAAAATGTTCTGTAACACTTTCCTACTGATGAAAATTTTACTTTGCAACTAATGGTGGTGAATTAGCAGAGTTGTTATAGCACCAGATAGAATGCCTTAAAGTATTCGTTCCAGCTCACTGCACTCTGAGTTCAAATCTCGGCGAAGTCAAATTTGCTTTTCATCCTTTCGGGGTAAATAAATAAAGTATCAGTCTAGAGCGTTCGACTCGCATAATCATCAGACAAGATGCCTTGCAGTATTTGTCTTGGCTCTTTGCATTCTGAGTTCAAATCCTGCCATGGCTTACTGGAGTGGTGGTGTAAACCATCACCTGGTTTAATGCCACCACATGGGTGCCTTTAGCAGAGTCTACTCTGTTGCAAGCATTCAAGCCAGATCTCCAGTCTGAGAATATCTTCCTCTGAAATTGGTGGGAGGGAGAGAGGGCTCTCCCTCCCACCAATTTCAGAGGCCTTGAAAAAAGGATGATGGGCACTGCCTTACCTCCTGACTAACCGATAAAAATATTTTTTTAAATGTTCTCAAAGAATTACAAAGACATGAGAAATACAGGTTTTAGCCAAGAATTATTTTTCATTATAAACATATTTTCCAAAAGAAATAAGGAATTTGAAAGAAACAGTTCCTCAGAGTTGTTCTAATGAAACTTTTTTTTTTTTAAGTTAACCAAATTTCAGAGATAAAGGTAACATCATCATTAGCTCTTTGTGTTAATATTAGTATCTCAGTTCTTTTTATTTCAGTTCTTTTGTTAATAGGTTAGAAATTTCAAAACAAACAGGCTCTTGTACCCTAGTTTGATTTTATACTTTTATATTTTAGTAGATTCAAATGATGTTGTTATGTGGTTGGTGTCTTCTATATTATTTATTGTATAATTTAAGGGTTTGATGACTTCAGAATTGCAATCTTTAATTTCCTTCTGTCAAGTTCATTGAAAGTAACAGATATTTTTGGTTAATTCTTTTCCATAAATTGGTGAAATATTTGGTAGTTTTGGCATCTCTTATAAAAGCACCAATCATATATTTTCCACACATTAACCTTTACACAGTTGATCTCCTGTACCATAATCATTTTTCTTTTTTAGATGGTAGTTTGATAATAGATAAAAATACAATATTTTTAGATGGTAGTTTGATAATAGATAAAAATACAATATTTTTTGTCATCTCAAAAAGAGATTCAAAATTTTCATGGTTACTTTCAATTTCTGGATATTTTTGTTTTATTATTTCCAATAATTTCTGTAATTTACATTTAATGGACATATCACTAAACAGTCTCTTGGGAGGAGCAACCAGAGATTTCTCCTTTCAAGATTATGAAAACTTTACATAAATACATACAATTAACTGTGTGTGTGCATGTGTGTGTGTGTGTGAGAGAGAAGAGAAAGAGAGAGAGACCAGTATAGTTGTTTTGCTTGCTTGTTTTGTTTTTTTATTCACAACTACATATGACAGTTTCCTAGCTACATTGTTCGTCCTGTCTTTGAAATTAGTGATATTTGTATTTGTTTTTAATCAGGAATTTTCATTGATAAATCGTTCATATTGCTACGGGCATTTTCCATGGAGTTAAATGTTCCTTTTAAATAATTAAGTCACTGATTATTTATATCATTGTCCGTGATACCATTAGATTCTCTGTATATCAATCAAAAAAACAAAAATGTTATGCCTTAATAACATGGATGATTCTGCACAGAATGCCATTTTTACATGCAGATATATTTGTATCTTTTACAAAACTCTCAACATGTTTTAACCCTTTTGATACCAAACCGCCTGAAACCGCCCTTGGTTCTACGATAAAAACCATTTGTTTTAAAGTGCTTATATTTAAATTTAAACCTTCCATAATAATTTTATGTAAGAAATGTTATTAAGTTAGGTTCCAAACACCAACTCAACAAGAAAGTTAGCTATTTTACTAATTCTTGATAATTTACAAACTTAATTGAAAAATTGTAGGCTGTGTATTTCATTAGAAATACGGTAACGAAAGGGTTAAACATTATGTCTCATCCTTCACTCCAGATCAGCAACATAATCCTTAACCATTAGTGTTTATCAATGAAAATCAATGTACAATGTGTGTATATATATATATATGACTCATGGCCTGAGTCAGGACTTTTAAATGAAGTGGAACCTAAAGTGACAGAGACAGGGAGGCTGCTGGGAGATGAACTGAGGATGACTGCTGATGGAATCTATAGAAATACACTAATTGCCTCATGCTTCACAAGATGTAAGAGCTTCTGAGTCTATGTAAGTCAACATAATTGATGGCATATGAAGAGATATCTGATTTGAAGCTAATGACACAAAGAAGAAAAAACAAAGTTTCTACAGTAAATTATAACGAGTTGAAGCCTCAAGTAAACAAGTCCACTATTTAAAGCAAGTTGTGTATAAATATATATTGAATAATGACAATTATCTAAAATGTCCAAACCTCTACTGTGCATGTGTGTGTCTAGTAAAAAGAGTTATTGAGATGAGATAGCAATACATGTTCTAATTTAGACAGAAATACAAACTTATTAACATTAGTATAAAAGAAGTTTCCATTTTATTTAAAGAAACCCATACAAATTGAAAAAATATCCAAAAGAGACTATTTCTAGCATAAGATTATTATTACAGAAAATTAGACATGAAACTAAGTTCAAACTTGAAGCCTAGAGACCAAAACTATTGATTTCACAAGATATTTCTACACAGTAAAACACTATGTTTGTTTTAGAACATCTTGTGAAGAACAAAATACTACTGTACAACATGAAGCATGTAATTGTTTAAGAATAATATTCCCCCCTAATAGCAGGCTACTGACTAAGATAAAGAACAAGACAAAAATTCTATTTTACCATATTTCAACACTGGAAGATGAATTAAATGTTTAAATTTAAAAGCTAAAATTCTAATTTCTCTTATGTGACAGAGAGTGACAGGAGGAAGGTGGCAGCCAACACATTATTAGAACAATAATGGAAATACAATGAAGCTAGTGGTTACTAAGCAGGTCTTAACAAAACAGCAAGTTCAATATCACAACAGAGTCTGATATGGTATGAGACAGACAAGTTGAAATAGAATTCCAGCTCTTGCTTACTTTACTTTTCTCAGTAACTAAGGAGAGATTATTTATTGTTAGTTAAACTAGTAAAAAAAAATAGTTAAGAAATGTAAAGATGGTTTCTATTGAATAAAATTAAATGTATCTGACGGAGAATCTAATTAGACAGCGAACTACAAACACCTACACCACTATATGTATGTGAGTATATATATATATATATACATACATACATACACACACAAACATATATATATATAGTTGTGAAAGCACGACAGTGTAATACAGAGAGGAGAAAAGAGTACTCAATACAATAGTAGAGTGATGCATAAAGTTTTATTCGAAGCTGAAAGCTTCACAAATTCGTAACTCGAGTTTCACGTCATCGATCAGACAAAAATATATATATACAAATATATATACATATATATATACAAATATATATCTATACAAATATATATACATATATATATACAAATATATATCTATACAAATATATATACATATATATATACAAATACATACACACACATATATATATATATATATATATGTGTGTGTGTGTGTGTATGTATATACATATATAAGTGATCATAACTTCCTCGTACTGTAGTGTGTCATACTCCCAACTTCAAGGAAATAGCTATTCTACTTAAGTAATAGACATTTTGCATGCAATATAATTACAAAATTGGAAATACTGAAATAATTGATTTATAGAAATAAAAAAGTTCAAAAGTAGTTACATAAAAATAATAAGTAAATAAAAGGGTTCAGTATTTATTGGCCCACATTAGTATAATTTAATTACGAAGCACTTTAATTAATATTAATTTCATTTTTTTCTTCTCACCATCCATTCTGAAGAAAACAAGCTGACATGCAAAAATTTAGATTCAAAATATACTGAGAAATTTAGATTAAAAAATAAATATGCATTAAAAAAAAATATTAAAGAGATTATCCAATAGCATTTAAAAACCTCCTCTTAGATATATTGTTTTTATCAGTATTACCAATGTTACTTCTCAAAATATATATATATATATCTTATTCCAGATAGCTGCAACTGATTTCATCTCCTTCTGGAGTTATTAGCCGTCAATTTTATCAACTCCATGTTTTAATGTTTGGGAAAACAAAACAAGTTAATGTTAATCACAGAAGAATCTACATTATTAAAATGTCGACAGAAATAATAAAAAAAGGGGGGGAAAAAATAGAAAAAAAAATTAAAATTAAGACAACTGAACATTTTATCAAAGACTTTTGCACAAAACCTGTAATAGCTCTATATATCATAACTAATTTTACTAATAATTATATTGGCATCTAAATAAATAACAAAGGAAGTAAAATACATATATATCAAACAATATTTGAATTTAGTAAACTTTTTTTTTTTAACAATTTGAATATAATAGGTGCAAATTTATATATAAAACAAAAATATATTTTCAAATAATCTTCATTAAAATTGATAAATAACAACAGCTTAGTCTATTATATATAAACAATATCAAGCCCTTTTTTTAAAACAATTTCTGTTTTGTTAAAATACAAGACCGTTTTCCTTCTTGCAAAACAATCCTAGTGGCGCTGTCCTGAAAGCTTACATAGTGTATTGTCATTAAAAATAAAAATAAACAAGAGAAGAGTTGTTTAACCCTTTTGATACCAAACTGCCTGAAACTGCCCCTGGTTCTATGATGAAAAACCATTTTTTTAAAGTGTTCATATTTAAATTTAAACCTTTCGTTATAATTTCATATAAGAACTTCTTGTTAATTTATGTTCCAAACACCAACCTGAGAAAGTTATTTCATTAGAAATATGGTAACAAAATGTTTAAGATAGAGATTAATTGTCTGCTGTTACAGCAACACTTAATAAATATTCTGGCAAAACAACTCTAATTTCTCTTAATATTTGTCCACAGAAAATATTTTATGTAACCAAAGATTTAAGCCCCTAAAGCTATTAACTAACTATGGTTCATAGGAACATGTACAACAGTATGGAATACCAGCATTTCTATATAGTTTAGCAAATATGATAATAGCTCTCTGCATGTCATCTGTGATTTTAAAATTAATAAAACATGGAGATTCTACTACTCTTCAGGCAATCTTAATTCAGTTCTCTCTAGTAAAGAAAATAAAAATAAAATAAAACATACAATATAAATTATTATGCTCAAAGAATAAAAAATATAAAACTTTGCATAAATTACAGAGTAAGCATTTCATTAATATTTGTCATATCTTAAATTAAGTTTACTGTCCATTTTTCCATTTCCAGCTTTTAAAATAGCTTCCACATTCTACCTAACAAAATATTCCATGTACTTTTCCTATTGCTCCTTCTTAACCATTTCTTTTTCTTCTATAATTAATATATTCATCATACTTTCCTGATAAACTTTTGCAGTTTGTAACAGAGTAACTCCCTAATATTCACCTGCCTATAAGTTTTTCCATTCCTTTCACGTATCCTGTCTACATTCAAGTGGTGTATTTTTGTTTTTTTCTTTTTATAAGCATTACACATGTAGAATTTATATGTATTCAACAAATTTTCATAATTAGACAAACATTTTAACAACAAAATTAATTCTAAACATCTGTTAGAGAACAAAAAATAAACATTAAAAAAAATTAAGAATCATTTTGAAAATTAATAAATTTTTTGAAAATTAATGAAAATTTTGAAAATTAACAATACAAATTTTGAAAATTAACAATTCAGGGCAGTTAGTGTTTACTTTTAATAGCAATTTCTTTTGAGTAGGTGCAAAGCCATTTTTTTGCAAAGGAAGGGTACAGCTGATTGAACTAACTCCAGTATATTACTGGTAATTATTTTAAAAATACAAGAAAGGTGACCTCACTGTGATTTGAACATGTAAATAGCCAAGACTAAATACTACTACAAGGCATTCAGACCTGCACTACCATCTCACCACCTCATCATTTCTCATATATATGTATATATAGCTAACGTTTCTCTATATACTTTATACCTACTTAATAAACTAAAATAGGTTAATATTTATCATTCTATATTTGTAAGTTTGCAATAAATTTCAATTCCCCCAGGTGACTGCAACATATTTACCAGAAGGTTGGGATCAAAGGGTTTAGTTTCCATTGGATTGTTTCTTTCTCTCTCTGTTTCATTTTCCAAATGTATTTTCACATGTTTGCACGCTTCGGACTCAAATGGGACTGCTTGTCATTCTTATTGTAAACTAATCAACCACGAAGCAAGATATACATAAATGTGTATATATCTATCTATCAGATCGAGCGAACTCGGACGTTCCCAACAAGTGACCTCGATTGTCCATAGCAGCAAGCAGATTCTCCAATTCTATACCAGTGTCCTGTACCAGTTGGTCGATGTACGTAAAGTGACGTCTTCCTCTGGATCTTTTGCCATAAGTGGGTTTCCATAGCAATAACTGATGCCCTACCTCGTCTTTGCTTCAACAGTGACCAATGAACCTTAGTATTCGTTGGCACAACATAGTTGTTATTGGTGGTAGATTGCCATAAAGTTCAGCATTGGTTTTATGTTCCCTCTATGATGTGTTGAGTGCTGCTCGTAACAATCTTGTGTAGGCACCGTTCAACCGGTTTTGGAGGACCTTTGTTAATGTCCATGTTTCGGCACCATACATCAGCACACTATTGTTGCTCTGAAGAATCTAAGCTATATATATATTCTCCACTTAAATACACTGAATCAAGTTGAATAATGTCCTTTCCCACTATTCAGTACCTTCACTACTGCATGTTACCTTCACTACTACATGTTTTCTTAGAATTATTTTTAATGGCAGATTAAAAATAAATCTGCATAAATAAATCATTCAAAATATGATTGGATGAAATACTTTAAAGATTACTTATAAATATCTAATTCCATAATTCATCAAGATTTCCTCTTCATTTGACTAATTTTAGAGAACTATTAAAAAAAATTCTTTATTAATGAGATTTATCCATTTTTGAAGATCATTAGCTATGTCCATTTATAGTAGTACATTCAATTGCTATCAACCAATTGGATTAATTTTTCAATAGTACTTCCGAAAATAATTCAGTAAAAATTTAATAATAACATCTAGAATTTAAAAAAGATAAAAATAAATAAAATTTAGAAAAAAAAAGAGAAAACCCAAAACAAATTTTAATTGTTAATATAGAAATAAATAAAAATAATTCTGAAACTGTTCATTAAGTTTATAACTAAACTTACTTTTGAGATGTGCTGAAATAGGGTTAGCTCATTATATTTCCCCGCATGCTCCACACAATGGTCAAAATAATACGCCAATGTAGTAATTTAAGCATGAGAAGCAGGCTGCATAAACTGCTTCGTAATAGCATGATCAGTTTAAATAGCAACACAAAAATAAAAGATTATTTCATTCTCAGTCTGTAAATGGTAACAATTAAGGGCAAATTAAATTCAGCCACAAAGTCTACCCATTTGTCAGCATTGTATTTAAGATCATAATTTATATGAACAAGTCCTTCCATAGCTTTCATACTGAATCTGAATGTGAACAAAGATTCACAAAATTCCCACATGTCAACAAATTTTAGACATTAAAATGTATGTAGGAATGTTGGTATATTTATTGAAGTTCCAGAACATAACAGAGTTACCTCCCTAGTTTAATAAGTACTTACCAATCAGTGCCACTAGAGGACTCTGTTCCACTGCTAGAATCATGATGCTTAGCTTGTTTTCTCCTGGAGAGTCAACGAGAAATTGATGTAGAAAGTTGAGATTATCTAAGTTACTAGAATTGACGTTTTATAATCAATGAACAATTAAGGAAAGAAGAGTATAAAATAAGAACCTTGCCAAAATAGACAAAGAAAATAGGCAAAGCATTTAGCACAACAAATATTGAGCAAAATATCTAAATCCAGAAAGCAACCAGATAATTTAAGCAAAGATACAAGAGCCAAAAAAGAAACAAAGAAGTGGGGAGGAAAATTTACCGAAAATAACTCAATGTCAACAAGACAGCAACAATGAGGACTGAATTGACAAAAAAGAAAAGCAACGAATTGTAATGTAATGCACTGTTCTCCACACTTTACCATGTTTGAGAAATTCCTAAAAGAAACAATTTGCCAACAATCCTTGCCAGTCCAGACAGAGTATTTGATGGTTGCCAGTGGTTAACTCTGGCAGTAACTGTCGTATATATTCCACACAGGGTGTTTCAAGAATACTTCTATTAAACTTTCAATTCTATCTTTTCCATCACCACCAACCACAATAACTTGAGGTAGGTAGCAACAACAAACAAAAAAAGGCAATTTAATGACATCAGAGGAATGAGGCTTGCACCATAGATTAAATTACATTGCAGCAAAAAACATAAGTAAATGATTTATTACGAACATATGAAGTGTTTGCAGTGGTTGTTAGTTACATACCTGGATTTTTAACTAATTTTATGTTTATAATATCCTTTTACCTTGTAATTTGACTTAAATCTTTTGATACCAACTCACCTGAAACCTCCCCTGTTTCTATGATAAAAAACCCTTTTGTTTTAAAGTATTCATATTTAAATTTAAACCTTCAATTATAATCTTATGTAAGAACTTTTATGTATGTTCCAAACACCAACTTAGTAACAAGAAAGTTGGTTATTTTACTAAATCCCTCCAAATTCTTGATTTATTTTCAAAATTAATTGAAAATCATATACAGTGTGTTTTATTTGAAATATGGTAAGGAAAGGGTTAATGCAGTAATAGTAAAATGAGTAGAAATAATTAACTTGGTTTATAATTTATCAGTTCTAAATCTGTTACAATTAAATAATTCGCTAACAGAGTGAAATTAAGCAATACAGACAAATAACTACATGTATATGTGTGTGTGTGTGTGTGTGTGCATGCGTGTATTATCATCATCACATCAGTTCTTATACAGAGTTACTGACCTCCTGGACGGGTCAGAGGACCACGCCTCAATCGTACATTCTATTTATGGCATGGTTTCTATGGCTGGGTGCCCTTCCTAACACCAGCCACTTTGCAGAATGTACTGGGTACATTTTATCATGGCACCTCGACATGACTAAAGGATCCTCTTGACTATGTTGTCTCTGCTCGTTTGCCAATCATTTTATAGAATGAGTGTACTGGTTGCATTTTATCATGGCACCAGCACCAGTGAGGTTGCCCTGTACCCTGTAAGACTAAATAATCCTCACTACTCTACATTGTCTCCATTCAATAAAGGCAGGGTGTCGAAGAGGGTGAAAGAGAGCATGATGGAAGAGATAGTGACTGGATTGAGAGGGTAGCAGATGAAGGAGTAATGGAAGAGAGACAGTCATGGTAGAGGAGGGAGTAGTGGAAGAGAGGCGGTGATGGAAGCTGCATGTTTACTTGAGAGAGAGAGAGATAGAGAGAGTAATAAGACTTTGGGTTCTGGTAAGAGAAAATGCGACGGATATCAATAACGAGTGACCTGGGGGAGAGGGGTGATGACTAGCAGTATAGGAGGGTAATGGTATGTTGTATCGAATACAGTAGGATATGATGTAGTCCCTTGTTACACAGGCATCATGATGGGAGAGAGGGGAGTCAGATTAGATGCAGTACCACGTTAGGAGAGGGTATCTAAGAGGAAGGGAGCAGTAAGTGGTGATTTAACAGGAATATAAAGGGAGAGAGACCAAAATGTAGACATACATCCCACCATCACTTTTACCATGTTTGTACAGGTGGATGGGTCTTCTCCAGCAGTGTGTCGCCAATTGTCACGATCCTTTATCATCTTCGTGAGATTCAGGTTCTTGCAACCTGTCTTCACCACTTCTTCCTAGGTCTTCCTCTTCCACAGGTTCCAACCACACACACACACACACATCTAGAGATTAAGGAACAGTAGAATTGAAAGTGTTCCCAAAACCCGGAATATTGTGGATAGAGCACCCCACCACTTCCCCAGGCACCAATGGAGTAAAATGGTGCAGCTCGTGCATATCTGAAAAATTCCAGATCCTGAACCATCAAGAACATTGAACAAAGATCCGAGATCTTATTCCCTTGTCACAGGAGATAATTTCTACAGAAACATCTTCAAATCTAAGCAAGATAATCCCTGCCATATGTCAACCAACCACAGGGCTCTCAACTACATAGTAACAAAAACACTAACGACTCACAAGTAATTAGCTTATACTATGAACAGCATCCACTAGGATACAACGCAACTTTTCACCTGATAGATCGATTCCCATTGGTCAAGGGCAAACTGGTTTTACCAACAATTATACATTCAACTCAACGTCACCTGAAAGTTAGCACATGACAGGAAAATCTGAACTGCGACCGACTGAGTGAACCATGGGTGTTCGCCAAATAAATAAACCACTACATGTACTTTCATTTGTAACCAAAATTGTGCATATATATATATGTATGTGTGTGTGGTGGTGGGGGGGGGGGGGGCAGTGCTTCCGTATTACCTGGGCTGTTATGGCAACAACAAACTAAGAACTGTGTGTGGCTGCTTCCATACCATGGTTTCTCACTGGTATCCAAGAATTTGGACACAGTGATCTTCAGCAAACTAATGTGAAAGTCTGCTGAAGATTGCTGTGTTCAAATTCCTAGATACTAGCATGAAACCATGGTACAGAAGTAGCCACAGGCACTAAATTTGTATCTATGTATGTATGCGTGTGTGTATATATATTTAAGCTTAAAGCAAAGGTTCTATAAAGGGAAAAAACCCCAGCAAATTTACCATTGTACTTTGGGAGTTACAGCCTGTCTATTAAAAAGTAGCTTAATATTCTGGTTGTAACCCTAAACAGAAGGCTGGTGTAGGCAGATAATATCTCTACTGTAATGTAACAGAGCCACACAGAGGCTTGGAGTGCTTCGAAAAATTGCAGGCAAGCTGGACAAACAGGCAAGATCCACCGTTTACAAAGCATAAATCTGAAGCATTCTGGAGACATCTGTCTATGGTGAAAGAGTGTCTCATACAGCATACGTACCAAACTTTTTGCAGTACTAAAAAAGCCCTTAGGACCATTGCAGTTGATGGAACTAATGCAATAAGAAAACAGTCAACAGCTTTACAACACAGGGTGCAAGTTGCTGCAGTAACAGTGCACTACAAAACGCACATAGGCCACAGTCTATCAGAACAATACTACCACCACATTATGAAAGATGCCATTTTTACAAGAGCCAGTACATTTATACCTACACACGGCCGATCAACATTCGTTGCCGAGACCCAACATTCTGGATAGGAAGTTTCTTCACTTCAATATCAGAACTTGGAACAAACTTCCAGAAACTGTCACAAGAGCCATCTCAGCCAATAAGATACAGGTATTCAAAGGCCAAGTACACAGACACCCCCGTCCTCTAGCCATCGGAAATACAGTGAACCGGTGAATAACCCAGTGGAAACCAATAATCAATGATGCTATTGCTCACAAATGCATGACAAATTGGGGGGAAAAAAATTATATTTATGTATATGTTGATATATATAAATACGTGTGTGTGTGTGTGTGTGTGTGTGTGTGTGAGTGTGTTTATATATATGAGAGAGAGAGAGTATTCTAATATGTTGAAATACCCAGTGTTACAGTTGGCTGCCAGGTCATTCAAATGTAGATCTCACTAGCACTGGATCCCAGACAAAGATTAACCCTTTTGATACCAACCCGCCCCTGGTTCTATGATAAAAAAATTAAAAAAACCTATTTGTTTAAGTTTTCATATTTAAATTTAAACGTTCCATTATAATTTTATGTAAGAACTTTTTGTTAAGTTTATGTTCGAAACACCAACTAGTTATTTTACTGAATCCCTCCAAATTCTTGATTATTTTCATAATTAATTGAAAAACATAGGCAGTGTATTTCATTAGAAATATGTTAATGAAAGGGTTAATTAACTCTCAATGGTTCAGCCAACAACTTTATGTAACAAAAACACTGTATGACAACTGCTTTGTTAGCTTAAAAAAAAAAAACAGTTCAAATTCACAAACTTGCAATAGATTGACATTCATAGCAAGAAAGGCTAATAGATTTTGAATGCATCCTATTGTTGTTGTTGTTCAACCCCATTGACAGCCCGACTGAGAATACTGTGATCAAAGGTGTTCCAGCCAAGACCATCCTGTCCTGTTTTTTTCTTCGTGTGTATAGAACCACATTATTCAACATGTCCATTTTTTTTCAAGTCAGTAGGGTGTGCTTTGAGGGAGTTTTGGGCTGCTATTTCCAGCAGTTTGATCAGCCACATAGATACTTCTGTTGGCTCAACTACGTAATGTTGTGAAAGCACATGTATTTTGACAATATATAGGCACAGGCATGGCTGTGTGGTTCAAGAGTTCGCTTCGCAACCACATGGTTTCGGATTCAGTCCCACTGCGTGGCACCTTGAGTAAGTGTCTTCTACTATAGCCTCAGGCCGACCAATGCCTTGTGAGTGAATTTGGTAGACGGAAACTGTAGA
>JAOPJM010000374.1:27388-38249 GCA_027124095.1 Muusoctopus leioderma | reverse complement strand
TATATACACACACACACATGTATATATATATATGTATATACATATACGCATTTGTATACACATATATATATGAGAGAGAGAGAGATACATATATATTCATATATCTATCTATCCATCTTAGATAGATATATAAATAGATAGATATATCTAATTGAACACAATTATTCTCTAGACAGATGTATTTAAATAGAAGAAAAAAAAGAAAACAAACAAATGTACAGATAAAGTGTGTAGGTGTAGATATATTTGCATAATTTTTATTTTATTTTATGAAAATTCATTCTTAAAAATAGCAATATCGAAAAAAAAAAAAAAAAAATAGTAAACCGAATTAAGCCTTTTTTTAAATTAAATTATCTGGCATAAAGTGATATATATTATGACATATTTTTTTACATCGATGAAAGATTGAGAAATTGAATTATTTTTCTGTAATGCGCAATATGGAACATTTTACATTTTTATATGAAAATATTTTTTATATGAATTCGTAACGTGTTTTTTTTTTTTTAGGCTAAATATTTTATTAGAATTTGAAATCTAATATATGATATCCCAAAAAATGCTTTTTCTCTTTTGATCTCTTATCAAAATAAAATGGTAATAAAGTCTTTCTAGAAGAAAAAAAAATAGATGCTTCGTATATGTACAAGACTTCCATTTTTTTTATTATTTTTTTAGCAGCGGTTGAAGATAAGATTGTTTATAACATTCCTGGTTTCTGGAAGGCATTAGTGACATAAGTTAATTGATTGGGTCTCAACTGAGAATCGAAACAAGGCGGTTCATTGAAATATAGTAGGTTTTTTTTCTTTCTATTTTTTGTTTATTTTTTTATTTTTTGTAGGCGCAAGCATGGCTGCATGGTTAAAGCATTCGCTTCGCAACCACGTGATCTCGGGTTTCAGTCCCTTGGGCAAGTGTCTTCTACTATAACGTCGGGCCGACCAACAATGCCTTTTGAGTGAATTTGGTAGACGGAAACTGTGTGGAAGCCCGTCGTATATATATATATATATATATATATATATATGTATATATATGTGTGTGTGTGTGTGTGTGTGTGTGTGTGTGTTTGTATTTCTCTCTCTCCGTATCTGTCTTGTCTGTTTATCTCCCGTAACTTAGCGCTTCGGCGAAAAGACCGATAGAGTTAATACCAGACTTAAAAAAATAAGTACTGGGGTCGATCTGATCGACTAAAACCCTTCAAAGTGGTGCCCCAGCATGGCCTCCCTCCAATGACTGAAACGCGTAAAGGAGTAATACTCCACATTTGCTTTTAGATGATAGCAAATAGTTTTTGTACGTCCATACTTTTCTTAAGAGTTATTAACAACGTAAGATAAATTATATAGGCCAGTGGTTCTCAAACTTATTCTGTCACGGAAGCCCTATATAATTTTCCAAAAATCGCGGAACCCATAACTATATTTTACAGACCACTTTAATTTGAATAAGACATTAAATGAAGCAAAAATTGTTTTTTAGAGAGAATTTATTTGAAAATCGTGAATACCATTTTTTTTTATAAAATAAAATGTTACTAAATTTTATTACAAGACACCTTATCTCGTGGAAGCATAGAACATTTTCGCGGAACTCGGAACTCTGGGTTCCCACAGAACCCACTTACAGAAACGTTAATATAGGCTACTGACAGGAATTGAAACCGTAATGCAGACTTAGCTCATAAGTTATTCTCCGAAGCTCATCACTTCTATAAAAATATGAATGAATAATATTTGAATGTAAGATTATTTGTATCGTTAATTTCAGTCAAAGGAACTCAAAATTATCATCTCAGATCTAAACTCCCTGACTCTTTTGACTCTTCGAGTTTACATCGTACCACTACCTTATTTTCAGTGAACATGCATATCTGTAAATATTCTTTTTTTTTCTTTCTTGTACTAACGTACTGAAATCCAACAGAAATTTTAATCATGGAAGCCTGAAACTTTAATTATTTACCAGAGAACGTATTATGGGTGCAGTTTAAGTGAATTACACCTGCCTGACATGAGAACTAACTCTTCATTGAAATGTTGCATCAAACTAAATAATTGCCAAAAAACTTTGATAAGACATTGTTCTTTTTTTTTTTCCTGTTTTTTCACCATCTTTCCTGTTAATTCTCAATTAAAAAAATTCATCAATTACCTGCTGCGCATGAAGAAGTACAGTCGTAAAAAATAAAAGGAAATTTAATAGATTCGTTCTAGAACGGAGATAAAATTAAATTCAGGAATGAATTTCTTTCTCCCTTTTTTTTCTAGTCTTGTCATTTTTCAATTGTCACCATTCTATATTAGTTGTCACAGTTCTATACTTGTTGTCACCATTCTATATTAGTTGTCACAGTTATATACTTGTTGTCACCATTCTATGTTAGTTGTCACCGTCCTATTGTAGGTATTCCAATTCAAAATTAGCTGCCACCATCCTATTGTAGTTTTAATCTTGTTACTATTCTATTCTAGTTATCACCATTCTATATTAGTTATCACCATTCTATTCTAGTTATCACCATTCTATTCTAGTTATCACCATTCTATTCTAGTTCTCCACCCATTCTATATTAGTTATCACCATTCTATTCTAGTTCTCCCTATTCTATTCTAGTTCTCCCTATTATGTTCTAGTTATCCCATATTCTATATTAGTTGTCACCATTCTATTCTAGTTATCACCATTCTATTCTAGTTCTTCCTATTCTGTTCTAGTTATCCCCCATTCTATACTAGTTGTCAACATTCTATTCTTGTTGTCAAGAAAACTATCTATCTGTCTTTTCAAGTTATTTCTTCACAAACGTTTTACTATTTCACTCTCACTATCTCTCTCTCTCCTCCACTCTCTCTCTCTCCTCTACTCTCTCTCTCTCTCTCTCTCTCTCTTTCACACACACTAACACATACATGCGCTCTTCCTTCTTATTTCTACCTCTGGGTAAACAGTGCGGGACGGTGTGTGTCTTGTCTATATCAGGCTGTTACCGGGATCCGAACTCACCAATAATTTGCCAAAATACTAACTTTATAGCCACTCACACTTACACCCTCAATCTAAAATCATCAAAACTTTAAATATATTTCCGGTATCATTGAGAAATGTTCCCATCTTCGGAGTATCCTTGCTAACAGAACAATACGTAATAATGATATAGATTTTCATTTGTATTCGATTTCCTTTATTAACACAGTTTATTCACTAGGGAAACGACGAGTCAACCAGGGAACCTCTATCTGGTCGCTAGAAATAGCAGCCAAATTTCTGTCAAATCAAACCCTACCGTCTTAAAACAAAAAGGTCCCTGGTGGGATTTGAACTCTGAATGTCAAGGTCCGAAACTAAATACCACAAGGCATTTTTCATGGCTTAGTGAGTGGGGGAAAAAATCAGCACATATGACCCTTTTCAGGGCAATGGTGGGTAGAAGGGAGGAAGCTATCCCTAGACCGGAGACCTGACACGAATGCTTGGAATAGAGTGAGCACCGCTAAAGGCACCGAAGGGCCAGCTAATTGCACTAAACTCTCGCTCTAACGATTCTTCTAATCCACCGTCATTCCACTACCTTATATCGTCTGTAATGTGGGAGGGGTTATTGACCCTTAGTCGATTAAATCAACTCCAGTATTTGACTGGTACTTTATTTTATCGATCCCGGAAAGATGAAAAGGCGAAGTTAACTTGCACGGGATTTAAACTCAGAACATAAAGATCCCTAACTAAATACCACAAGGCCGATGCTTTAACAGTTCTGACAATCCAACGCCTATTATATATGATATCACTTTACAACTAGCTTGTCTTTGAAGATTTGTAACCCTTAACCAGCACTAATGAGAATATAATCCATTGGCATACTATATCAGAAGAAATGGCAATAAAATGTCCTGATAATATAAATATAGTCAGAAACTAGTCTGTATCTTATCAAGGTAGCTTAATAATATGGCGTAGATTCTAACAAGCACCTATTTCCGAAGAAATGCTAATTACACAGGGCGTAAATATACATTTATTTTAGGTAACGCTCTGTCGACATCATGTCCAACATGGCTACTTTTAGATGTACTAGATAATGATTCTGAAATAAGTACAACGCTATTTTTTATCTGCATTTCTCCAACATGATTTCTATCTATTGTTCTCCTTATTTTGAAGCAGAGCATATATACTGAAAACCTTTCTTTTCATTTAGGTTTTTATTTTTACTCATCAAATTTTTTCTTATTCTATCTTTCTGTCTACCTACCTATCTATCCATCTATCTTTCTGTCTAGCCCTCTCTCTCTTTCTGTGTCTCTCTCTCTCCCCTCTCTCTCTCTCTGTAGCTCTCCATTTTTCGCTGGCTCTAACGATATATCACTGAAGCAGAATAACGATTTCCAAAGCCAAGCCTCCAAGTAATAAGCAAAAATGAGAACTAAAATAATATTGTATACTATGCTTTACTGCTTCTTCAATTTTATTTAGCATTTTTTTTTGTCGCACAAAATTTATCTTACAAAGACAAGATACTTTTTTATGTAAAAATAATATAAATACGTGATAAAAAAATGTTGTTTTTTTTTGGGGGGGGGGTGATTTATTTCAACACAAATTTCTAAAATAAAAGTAATGTCTGACGCGGAGATCTTAAACTTTTAGCGATTCAAACGGGGTACACCATACACGCGCGGACAAGATATAGATTCAAGATCTGATTGGATCGTATTAATCCACGTTTACATTACAGGTGTCCATCTCGCTGTTTACACAATCCCGAGAGGAGTTCCTGATGCGACTGTATCGCGGATGAGTTCGCCTCGTGGACGGCGAAGTGCGCGATCCAACCAACGGGGGGCGGGAGCATTTTGAAGGGAATCAATCCGGCAAAGTCGGCGAACTTCGGAGTTTGACACAAAATCCAAAGCACGAACACAGAGGATCCGGTGAAGGCAAAAGTGGAGAAATACTTCCAGTTTTGAATCTTTTGAATCCGCCGTCCTCATTGGCCATGTCTCGCAGCCATATAATTGAATGGTGCGAACGAGTGCTCGGTAGATGAGGATCTTTATGGCTAGCTGGACCTCCGACCTGAACCAAAGCCGGCTTTGAAGGCGACAGAATGCAATGCGTGCATGGTTGGTACTGACATCTCTCTCATCTTTACCCTGGCTTGTGACAGTGAAGGTAGCGCCGATATACTTGAAGTGATCGACCTCTTCCAGAATCTTGTCATTGAGTGTGACGGGGACCCTTTCAGAGGCTGAGACGCCAGCAGATACTATCTTTGTCTTGGCTTCGTTGATTTGTATGCCAACATACAAAGCATATACAATGAGGCGTTCAACGGCTGATAGGGCATCCACGTAGTTGCCAGTTGATGACATAGTTAAAGAACTTTGGAAATAGAACACAGCCCTGCCGGACACCTGAGCGAATTTGAAGTGAGTCAGATGAAAATGGAGTTTATTTCACACGTGATAATCTGACAATTCATAACGCAAAGGTTTTTTTTAAAAGACGCAGCAGGTCCCAAACAGTAGGGAATCGGAAATATGAGAACTTCATGTTAGAAATACATGTACACATTTTTATTTCGATCTCCGCTGTCTCGTGTGCGTATACGGAAATATATTAATTTATCATAAATTGACATATGTGATCTTATTGTTTGTCTTAATTCGTATTTACATGTCTCGCCTAATACATGGAAGTTCTTCAACGACTTGTGTACATCTTCATTTCTGATGGACGTTGAGGTCGATTTAAAGAGAAGAAATAGTGTAAGAACAATGGACAAAACTCTCAACTAAAGATATTTTGCTGGGGTTTAAAATAATATATACTGTGATTCCAGCGTATTTCAATTTTCAAATTTATATTTCATCGTAATTGGATACTCTTCATTAGTCAGCGGAAATATTTTAAAGCAAACTATTTGCTGCTATTTCAAATATCTAACAGCCATCTCTAATGTGCATTTGATCCTATCCTGAAATTATGTTTCATAATGAAATAAGAAAGTTTACAAAATATGAAACGAAACAAACAATGTTTTGTTTACTTATATCAATTAAATTCCTTCATTTATATTTCTTTCTTCTATTTATTGCATTTAATGATTTCTTTGTGGCTGTTAAATATCGATGATGAGTCATTTGTAGGGCATCGTGTTATGTGTGTTACAAAATACAACAAACGTAAGGAAATAATTTGTTGCCAAAAACATAAAATCAAAACAGTATCTCTGAGAACAGTTCTTGGCACAAAAGTCCACTGAGAAATGCCGATATTTAAAGGTCAATAGCTATTGATGAGTCTCCACAACATATTAACTCTTTTCAGTTAATAACTTTTGAAGTTGGTCAATTCTTGAAACTTATTTCGTTCTTGTAATCGATTTGTACGCGCTACGTCTTCTACATCAAACAAGTGTTTTGTTTTGTTCGTTAGTTGCACTAACAAAACAACACAGTTAAGCTTATCACAGCTCCTTTTGTTTATTACACTAAGATGGTATAGATAACTTTTCTCTGTGCACTTTTTTTGTTCAGAAGGGTATTGATTATAACCGTGCGAAACTATTAAGACATTCTCCAATTGGAATTCTTGATAAATGTCGGTTTAGCGATAACTGCAAATCATTAATGCCTGCTCACATAATTATATTTCTGGCTCTTAGAAGATTTTCCTAATAAACTCCGCTTAAGATACTCGATCTCCTTCGTAAACGAGTGAACCTGTACATCAGAGGTAGTGAACGCTTTACCAGCACTCAGATTTGAAACTATCCGCTAACGATGTCTCTAAAGACCAATATGAAAGAAAAACGGCGCAAGCATGTCTGTGTGGTTAAGGAGTTCGCTTCGCAACCACGTGGTTCTTGGTTCGTTCCCACTGCGTAGCACTTTGGACAAGTATCTTCTACTTCCTTGCAAGTGAAATTTAGCAGATGGAAACGTTGCAAAAGCCCGTAGCATAAATTTATATATTTATGTATGAGTGTATTCTTCACGATTTACATCAGCGTAGGATATTAAAAAAAACACTTTGAGAAAACATTTGAAAAAACTGCTTTACGTGCGAAGTTCCTTGCAAGGGGTTAGACACTCTTGTGTCACTGTCGCCGTCAGAAATGCAATCAACCAGTGATTAGGCCTGTAGAAGCATATAACTAACGTAGCTATTGTTCAATGTTGTGATATAAAATAAATATAAATAAATAAGCCTTAAGACTAAAACAATAATGAAATATAAGTTGCATACCTGTGAATATGTAAAGCTAAAATTTCATTAATTTTCTCAGCACAGATGCGCGCCTACAAGTTCTTATGCACTTACAGTTCGCCAAATGTCCTTCAAATCGCACCCTAACGTCTTTTTAAAAAAAACAATGACGGGATTATCACGGCGCTGATTTTAACTCTGCTCAGCCAGAGTTGTCCTTGGGCTAAACAATAACCATAGAAGAAATATTAATGAGAGATTGTGATAAGCTATCATCCGTTTAGATGCATTTATAAATCTCATTCCCGCTAAAGCAAGTAACTAATCAACAATACAAGCTTTGTTAGATGACATTGATGGATGATACGTCCAGATTTTTAGCTGTGCATTGTATTTTTCTTGCTAGGTTTTCCTTTTAAAATATTTATGTGTGTTTCAAGTCAAATAATGTAATGGTAATAAATACACGACTGCTCAGATGCATCAACACTACAAGAATGTAATTACAATATGGACGTTCTTCTCTAAATCAATTCAGCCAAAAGGAAAACAACAACAACAACTGCACAACAACAACAGCAACAGCAACAATAACAACAACAACATAAGCGTAAGAGAAAAAGTAAATGAAAAAAAGAAGTTTGAGTGAAATAAACAAACGCTTGTGTGTCTTTACTTTATAATATATTTTCGTCCAGATTTGCTATGCTATTTTCTCGCTGAGCCAATAGCCATTAAGTTCAATAATTGAAGAAATAAAAGAGGACAGGCTGATAGGTTCCCGTTCTAAATAAACCAAAACAGATTTGGGCAGAGAGACAAACAGACAGACAGACAACAGACAGACAGTCAATCAGACAGACAGGTAACTTGACAGACATGCTTGTGAAAAAAATAAAGATAAAAAATAAAATAGAAATATTACGTGAGATAACCAAATTTATGATCAATTTCTGATGCATTGATTGCTGGCATAAAATACTGACTGTAATCATTCTCCGAACCAATTTCTAGGCCTGAGTTCAATACTTACTGCCGGGGAGAAACAAGAACGTTTTATCTCACTTGCATCTAGGGTTGTTGTTGTTGTTGTTGTTGTTGGTGGTGGTGGTGGTGATGGTGTTGTTTTTATTGGGCGGGGCGGCAACAGATTACACGTATAATATTGATTTCCAACATAGGTAGAAGCCCTAAATTTGTGGGGGAACGTATAAGGCGTTGAATTGGCAGAGTCGGTAGTGCGTCAGATAGAATGCCTTGCGGTATTCGTTCCAGCTCGCTGTGCTCTAAGTTCAAATCCTGCCGAAGTTAACTTTGCCTTTCGGAGTCGTTAGACCAGACAAAGTACTGGTGTCGATATAATCGACTAAAAACCCTTATAGGTGGTGCCCCAGAATGGCCATAGTCCAATGACTGAAACCAGTAAAGAAAAACAAATCGAGCTGAAAGAGACCCATGATCAAAGGTGTTCCAGCTGTGACCATTATGTTTCTTATTTTCAGACATAGTTCATCTAGATCTACATTATCTAATGTTTCCCTCCATCTTAAGATAGTAGGGTGTGATTTGACGTAGATTTGGCTGTTAATTCTAGCAGGTCAAGTGACCACCTAGAGCCTCATTGTTGCTGTTGTTTAACCCTAGATCAACACTAATAGAGCAGACCTATGATCAAAGACGTTCCAACCGTGACCGTCCCGTCTCTTATTTTCAGACAGTTTATCTTGGAGAGCATTATCCAATGTGTCTTATCCTTCTTTAGACAGTAAGGTGTGATTTTGACAGCTAATTCTAGCGACTTGAGTAACTACACAAAGCAGTGGTTCCCAACCTTTTCACAACCAGCGACTCATTTTATTTAAATGAATTTTCCCACGGACCCCGGGCTTTTGAAAGGCCTGTCTACTAAACAAGCTCACGCTCACGGACCCTCAGCACTACCTTTGCGGACCACCAGGGGACTGCAGACCCCAGGCTGGGAACCGCTGACGTAGAGGCTTGTCGTTTTTATGTGTTTTAAAATTGTTGGTAGACCATCGTTGTTTAAAATGCAACATTAACTTATTCTGTAAGCAAATTCCTTTTATACTATGAAAACATTAATGCAGATGGAAAAAAGCCGGTACTCATTCTACACCTTATTTATTAGCGCTAACGTGGGCGTAGCATACTTGATGTAGTAAGCTAAGAAATTTTAATTAATTATCATTACATCCTTAATAGTGAGACCATAGCGCAGTCATTTTCTAAATGACTAATTCTGGTGAAAAAATGGGCAAGAGAGAAACCCCAAAAATTAAATTAAGTAATATTAATTAAATATTGATTGCAGTGTGGAGTGATTCTAATCTTTAACAGTAAAGTGCCTACTCCTGGCAAGTTTCGATCTTATTAGACCTCCTTAGCAATATCATTAGTGCTACTTTGATCATTGTTGTTAGGATTTAAATTAGCAGGAACAACTGGATATTTTTATGATAAATTATAACCTAAATCTGAAAAGAAATATCAATCTCAGTCGTTGTTGGTGGTGGTGTTGTTTTTGTTGTCTAGCCCTAGGTATGGTCTGTGTAGATCTTTAATTAAACGATAATTCAGCGGTTACCACCCCGTCTCAGTATTCTTTTCTTCAGACAGTGTGCATTTAGTACTACATTATTTAATGCGTCCTTCCCTTTTTTTTAAGACGGTGGGATATGATTTGAGGAAAATGTGTGCTGCTATGTCCAGCAGACTGAGTGACCACATAGAGACTCCCCACATTTTTTTTTAGTGTATTCAATTCGCGGTCGATTATAAAATAACTTAGATACAGGGAACAATTAATCGGACAGTGGAGACAAAGCTAAAAGGCAAACACTTAAAATTCAGCGACAACATTATATATATATATTGATGGACATGCAAAACCAGTAATTCATTCACAGCTGTAATAATTAGAGTCATTTAGATTATAGGAGAGAAAATATTAGAAGTGTTGAATATAATGGATGTAGGAACAGGTAATAAAATACAGAATCGGAACCACGACTCAGTGAGAAGTCCGTATTATAATAAACTAGAGTTCTAAACACACTTAATTCAATTGTATTTACGGCTATGATGTGGCAAACACGTACGTGGATTTTCGTTCCCATTAGATTTTTCCTTCTTGTTCTTTCCCTCTTCATTGTTCGCGTTCTATCTTTCTGATGAAGGGCATAAGCTCGAAACGTTGAAGATGTTTCTATTTCTATTTCTATGAGCTCGAACCTAATGAATATGCTTATATTATATCTTGCCTTTCGTGTTGTTATTCTCATGGTGTTATCGTATTTTGATTGTATCTCTCTCTCTATCTATCTATCTATCTCTGTGCCCCCCCTCTCTCTCTCTCTGTATATATATATATATATATGCGTGCGTGTGTGTGTATGTAACACGCAGGAACTGCTTGCTGGTGGATTGACTGACAATGGAGTTTATAAGACGTACCCCTGTTTCAATATCATGTAATTTTGTTTGTTTTAAACATCACGTAGTTTTGTTTCTGTTAAAAAATATCCTGTATTTTGCTTACTTCCATTTTCCGTTCGTGTTCAAACTTCATGTAATGGCGGTCCCTTGTTTGTGTTAAAAAGTACCCTTGTTTTGTTCG
>JAOPJM010000349.1:0-10912 GCA_027124095.1 Muusoctopus leioderma | reverse complement strand
ACATACATACACACAGGAACACACACACACACACACACACACACACACACACATACACATATATATATATATATATATATATGTGTGTATATGCGCAATAGTGTCTCAGTTTAGTTTATTAATCACTGAGTCATATCCCGACGTTGTTAAGTATTCGTCTCTTACGAGCAATAGCACCAATTAGCAAGAAGTAATTCTATTAAGTAGTTTCCAAGCATTGTCTTTACATCGTGAGTCATCTCCTCTCCCCCGTTTGACGAACCTAGCTATATCCTACCAAAAGGACCATCACCAAAGATGCAACGACGAAAAAGACAAAGTACGTTTTACAAGCAACTGTATGTTGATGTTGTTGTTGTTGTTGTTGTTTAGCACCAGGTCAGCACTGATCGAACAAACATTTGATCAAAGACATTCCAAGCGTGACTATTCCATCTTTTGTTGTTGTTGTTTTACCCCACAGGGTAGCATTGATCGAACAGAACTTTGATCAAAGACGTTACAGCCGTGACCGTCCTATCTCTTTGTTGTATATCAGGGGTTATATAGTCCAATGTATTCTTCTATATTTAAGACGGTATGGTGTGATTTGAGGTACAGGTGCAGCGAACACATAGAGGCGGCCTTGTTAGCTCATATCCCTAGACATAGTATATCCAACACCTGGCTCTTTAGCCGAGTTCGCTTTTGTAAGCATTCAGTCCGGGTTTCCGGTCTGACAATACGACAGCAATCCATGTGTGGTAGTTTCTTCCTCCATTTTCCGCCACTAGTATGGGATCCCGCTGCGAACTATTGTGGTCACCGGCCTACCTCCTCTGACTAGGACATTAGAATATATATATCTAGGGCTCAGTTATATGAAGCGTGTGATATGATGGAAATGTAACTACTATTTCTATCACTTCAAGCGAGCACGTAACCAGTTGCTTCTAAAGCAATGAGGATTTAAATCCATATTGTAATGCAAATTCGTGGGGTCCCGCAATCCATTGGCTCATATATGTACGAATGAAGACTTCCTCTTCGTGTAGTGTATCGGGGTTTGAACTCAGAACTTAAATAGACGGTGGGGTATATAGTGCAGTGCTTTACCGTTTCCGACAACACATCGTTATAACCCTGGTATATTTACTGATATATTTTTAATGACACCAGATTTATGAAAGATCATCGAGGACCACATTTTAAGTCAGAATTATAAAGACAGAAAATATATGTCATCCAGTCAATGTCAACAGACTACGTAGGCCATTTCCATCTCCATACTGTCTCCCATTATATAACCATCTACAGATCTTCTTTCTCCATCTACTAAATGTGGTATTTATTGGTAAATATCCCCAGACTGTGAACATCTGCAGTCTGTGATGTAGTCAACATCTAGAGTTTAATTAATATGCAAGCAATATCTACAAACTGACAGTTATCCAGTTTGAGGGCCTGCTAACTATTCAATATCAATAGACTGGAGAACATCTTTCTATGGTTGGCAGAATTATAAAAGCGCCGAACAAAATGCCTTTGAATATTTAGTTACGGCCCTTTGCGTTTCTGAGTTCAAATCCCACCGAGGCCAACTTTGCCTTTCATCCATCTGGGATCAAAAAATAAAGTACCAGTCAAGTAATGAGGTCATTATAATCGACAAAGCACCTTCCAAAATACGTGTTTGTGTGTGTGAGCATTTTATGGGGAGCTGAAGCTTCTTCAATCGTTACTTCAATCGAGTTTAGCATTACCAATTATTCAAATGACTGAAGTAGGGAAGCAGTATCATACTATATAAGCAAAAAGATCACGTGTTATGTGTATGACAATCGAATAGATGAATATGCGACGCATTTTTATAACAATTGTTTTCGACAACCAATCAAATCCCGAAGCACAGTTGACTAATCATATATCGATGCGTTTTCGAATATTGTTGCATATATATTGTCACACTGCTTCCCGACCTCAATCGTTTGAATAATCAGTAACGGGCAACTCAGAATTATGGAGTTTCAGCTTCTAATAAAATATACACACACTACTTTATGCATTGAGAACAATTTTCCCCGTATACAAACACAAATGTTCACCAATACATACATACATATATAAATATATACACACACACATACATACATACATACATATATACATACATACATACATACATATATACATACATACATACATACATATATGTGTGTGTATCAATATATGCATATATATATATATGTGTGTTTGTGTATGCATATATATATATACATACATGCGTGTATATATATGCATATATGTGTGTGTGTGTGCACGCGTGCGTGTATGTATGTGCTTGTGTTTGTGTGTATGCAAAAATACATGGATATATATCAGCTTGTATGCATGTGTGTGTGTGTAAGTGTGTAAGTGTACGTGTAATCATCTGTATATGTAGCTATACGTTCTGGAAATGCTCCTATTAAAATAAACATTAAGAGATAATAACCATCGTAAAACGTAACCCTGTTTATATATTTTAACAACTCTTTCTATTGACGTCTGTTGCAGAATTAACGACCTTTTGTACAGTTACAAAAGGGAAAACATCGCAGATATGCTGGAAGAGCCTGATGCACAAACTCAATTATACGTACAACGTTGAAATTCGAAACAAAAAATACCATCATCGCAACACCGTGTTCGGTGGCACCGAGTATTGCTACAGTACACCATTACGTGATGGTGGTAACGATGTCTCTTTCTACAGAGTGCAAACTAAATTCTTTAGTCAAATAAGTCCATTCAGTCAATGGCGACAGGCAGGTGAGTTGAGCTTATTTTGAACATATTATATCCCTTTTCATAGACCTTCGTTTTCTGTGGCGTTTCAGTAGATGAAAGACAAATCTTTCTTCTAAATAAGAGGCTCATCTATCACGTGTATCTTTACTCAAGAAGGAATTGAACTGCAAGTCTATAAATTGCCCGTCAATTTTCACAGTGCTTCTGCTTCTTACAGCGGTGAATCATACCATCGTCTGATACCTACTTATAGCGAAGTAAAGTGAGTTGATGAGAGTGCGGTGTCTTGGCTACGAGCACAGTGCAGTGGCGGGGACATACGGAGACAGACGGAGACAATCCGCTGATCTTTTCGGCTGGTTGTCCATTATACAATTGATTTGGTCATCCACGCGTTCACTTTCAACTTGTATTCAACACGTACCAACAAGGAGCCTCTACGTGGTCACTCGACCTTCAAGAAATAGCGGCCAAGTCTCTCAGATTACACCCTACTGTCTTAAAAGAAGAGACATTGGATAATATAGTCGTGGATACACTATCTGGAAAAAAGATGGAATGGTCTCGGCTGGAACGACTTTGATCAAAAGTCGATCGATCAGAGCTGACCAACAACAAAAACAACAGGTATTCAACGAAATCTTATTGTGTTTACCTCTTCCGGTATAAAGATCATAGTCGATCTACAGTGACTTCCATAATCAAATTTTGTCATTGATCGAACCATCGCACGTAGTGGGGTTAATCAGTAATAAGACTTGAGTCTCTGACCATCATAATCATACGTCACTAATAGAGACAAGGTGGCTTCATTTTGCTCATGGCAAGATTGTTCTCTCCGCACAGTAAATCTAACGAAACCCTCAGTTACACAATGGCGAGCTCAATCTACCAATGGTACTATGTTATTGCTGTTTGGCTCCAGATCCGCCCTCATCGAACAGACCTATTATTAAAAGAATTCTAGCCACGACCATCCTGTCTTTTCAAACAGTTTATCTCGGATTACATTATTCAAGATGTCCTCCCTGTTTTTAAAGACGTCAGAGTGTAATTTGAGAGTGATTTTGGCTGCTATTTCAACCACTTAGTGACTACCTATTTTATAATTAGGTGGATAAGGACATTAAGAGTTAAATCTCTTTGTCGGAGAAAATGTATAGTGTCTGTGACGAGATACAAACTGTAGACTTTGGTCGATGAGCTGGCAATCATGCAACTCAGTCGTAACTTTGAAGTTCTCATTAATTGCCTGTAAACCAATAATGAATATTCATACTTCAAACGTAACACAAATACTCACGTATTCTGTAATAATATCTTCACCAACTTTTCTTCAGTTGATTAATATTCTGGAAGATTTATTTAGCCTAAAACATTAACGATATATTTATACCCATTATAACAAATTGTAATATACATGATACTTATATTGTTCTCCTTTCATCTTTCCTTCTAGTAAATATGCGTCCAGACTGCGATAAATTTGACCAATGTCTAATACGGTCTCCATGTGCCCATGGAGGAACGTGTGTTTCAAACGCAACTAATTTCACTTGCAACTGTACACGAGGTTGGCGGGGCGAAACATGCGAAGATGAAGACACGTGTGCTGAAAAAGTCTGTTGGAACAACGGCATTTGTCAGATGACGTCCCACAACGAATTCAGGTGTAAATGTCCTGATGGATATGTTGGTGAGTTTTGCGAGTTCTCAAATCCTTGCACATCTACTCCGTGCCAAAACGGCGCTACGTGTATAATACGTTCTAATGCCACTTTTCAGTGCGATTGTTCTCCAGGATACTCCGGTGAAATGTGTGACTCATTGGACCCATGTGATGTAAAGCCTTGCAAAAATGGAAAGTGTATAGCAGATACCGAAAAGGATTTTAATTGTCAATGTAAACCCGGTCACACTGGACCACTGTGTGACGTGTTTGATTTGTGTAGCTTATATAACCCATGTAATAATAACGGAACTTGTATTCCCACACAGAAAAACTCTTATAAATGTAAATGCCCAGCAAAATATAAAGGTAGAAACTGTTCTTACCTAGATCCTTGCATTGCTATTCATTGTAAAAATGAAGGAACATGTCATATCGGCAATATTACCGGAAAACACTGTTTATGTAAGCCTGGTTTTATTGGAGGAGAGTGTCAAAGAAGAGATTTATGCTATCTCTTAAAACCCTGCAAAAACGGGGGAACATGTATCATGAACGATGATGACACGTACAAGTGTTTGTGCATGAATGGTACTATAGGGAACCAATGCCAGTTTTTGGATCCGTGCATTTCGGCAACATGCCCGTCCAATAAATCGCTAGGTTGTACCAGGTTAACAGATTTTGAATACCGATGCAAATGTACTGCAGGTTACACAGGGCGTCGCTGTGAGCTGGTCACGTCTGGTTGCCAATTTTCACCTTGCAAGAATAATGGCACGTGTGATTTGGTATTTGACACACCTGCAAGTTACAAGTGCCAATGCGCACATGGGTATTCAGGAATCCACTGTGATGAGTGGGATCCGTGTATAGTAAATAAGTGTTATAATGGAGGTACCTGTTTAAAATCGAATGGTGGAGGCTATACCTGTTCATGTCCAAAGGGGTATGCCGGGGTAACGTGTGAAGTAGAGCTTCTCTGTCAAAATGACGTTTGCTTGAACGGTGGTCAATGTTTGATAATTCACGGGCAAACCAAATGTGTTTGTTTGGAAAACTTTACTGGTCTTTATTGTCAGGATAAAATGACATGCCGAAATACAACTTGTCAAAATGGTGGGTTTTGTAAAAATAACGCCTTTTGTCAGTGTCTGCCAGATTTTACAGGTGTACATTGTGAAACAACTTTAAATCATTGTCTTTCAAAACCGTGTCTAAACGGTGGAATTTGTCGAGAAACTACCCGTGGTGGATTTAACTGTACATGCATGCTTTCCTTTGAAGGTAAGATATTTGTTGGTACGCTTTCCCCTCATACACTGCTGCTTTAATCACCTATCCTGTTGGTTCTAAAGGGGCTTCATATAATACTTTGAGGTTTTGGTTGTATTTGTTTATTTTTTGGATATATTTCATTTAATCACTTCCGCAATAATAACATTGAAATGCATCTTGCAAACTAAACAATTTTCTTATCAATTTTTCACGCTTTTTTAACAAATTTATTTCTTACGGCGCAATAATAACAAATGGACTTTCCAATCATACAGATTCTATTTATCATAAGTCATTCTATTGATATTACATAACAATTTATATGTAAACTTGTAAGGTTTTAGTTCATGACATTTAGTGGCAGCAGAGTAATATCATTAACATAAAATATTTTCTCCGTGGAAAATAGGTAACACGCCATAGAACTTGTCAATTCATTTAATAGTATATAAGAATATATTTCTAGCTTTACACTAAAATATTTTTTGTGGTTATAACCCATAGAAAAGATATGCAGGCCCAGTACCGAAATATCGTGATTTCAACCTAGATGGGTTCCATTCACCTTCAGTGCAATCAGAACAATACGTTTTCTTTCAATCAAACTCTTAATATATCAGTGAATACTCGGAATAAATCAACTGGGAGTGTAGATTTGGTAAGAATTGTACAATGAAAACTAAGTAACACATTATCCTTTCCTTCATTTCCATCCCGTGTTCTACTACACATCAGGCCGTCCTCCGACCGTTTTAGTAGCATATCAGTTTTTCTATAAGAAGATGCTGCTATCCTCTCGCGCAAATCTTCTCCAATTCTCGAGAAAGGGACACTGTAAGTAGTCGCCCACGACCCTTCTCACAGTACAACGTAGCCGATTCCGAGAGAGAAAGAGATAGACAGAGAGATAAAGAGAGCAGTCTCGACCCCAGTACTTGACTGGTACTTTATTTATCGAACCCGTAAGGATGAAAGGCAAAGTTGACCTCGGTGGGATTTGAAATTAGAGCGCAGAGAATGTAGCCGATTCCGAGAGAAAGAGAGAGAAGCTGGCAGAGATGGAGAAAGAGAGAGAGAGAGAGAGAGAGAGAGAGAGAGAGAGAGAAGAATCGATCCCGTAAGGGTGGAAGGCAAAGTTGACCTCGGCGGGGTTTGAACTCAGCGCGCAGAGAGCCGAAACAAATACTGCAAGGAATTCTATCCAACGCTCTAACAACTCTGCCAATTCGCCACCTTATATAACACATTATAGAGCATATGAATTAATAAATTATATGTAATAAGACATATCTAAGTCAAAATCACGAGACTTCTATTGTTAGAGGTGTACGTATGTTTCACTAAGGATCAATAATCCCAAAATTCTTTTAGAACAATACTAGGTTTATAAAATTAATTCATATTCTCTGTGGCATATTACGCAATTTTCGTCGCGCAATAATTGCCAAATCTATATCAGCAGATAATTTATTCTGGATATTGACTGACAGAGCAGTCTGATTCAGAGACCTTGCGTGGTTCTAACCGCACTGAAGCTCAATATTACCCATTAGGTGAAAATGGAGATTCCTAGGTTATTAGACCTGTATCCAGTGGCTATAACTCCAAAATTATTTTGGAGCAAGATATTCTTATATATAGTTAGTTTATATTTTCTCAGTCTGTTTATAGTTTTTGATGACTTATTTTGATATTTCCTTTACACTAGTCGCCGTTTCCTTGATGCAAATACTGCAATAGTTAAAGTTTTTGTGGTATATTTTCTTAACATGAAATTAGTCAAATATTTACTATTATTGGGTTAACTCCGAAATCCAAATAGGCGAGTTCGATGAGTTCAATTGCAGTGGAGGGAGAGGAGTTTTGAGTTTTGAGCCTTCGTCTGATAAAAAAAAATGTGGTGTAGCCCAAATACTGTGAACTGTTATTAGCTACACCATCGTTCCTCGTTATAATCCTTACGCTAAGTAGCGACATATCTAGTTAGTACCGAGATGGGTGGTCTGTTTGTTATAAATAATTTCTTGGAAACATTCTAAATATTACTAGCATTTATCTGGGGTGTGAGGATTGAATAACTCTAGCAGACGAAAAAAGACACCGATATATGATACGGCAAGGTGACTTTTCGATACCTGGTCGAGTAGGTGGAGGCCGCGGTGTGCATGGATGCCGTATGCGCGAGTCTGGGTGAAGCTGACAGTGGGTGTAGATTTCGGGGGTAGTAGCAAATATTCGAACGAGACCTCGGAGATTTGCTTGCGGGGAGCTGCGAATCGTTACAGACTCGGAATATTTGTCTGTTTTTTTTTTTTTTTCCTTTTGATTTTTTGTTGTTTTTTTTAATATTAATGCTAGAATTCATATTAAGATTTAGTCAAATTTAAGGAAACCTTATACTTGGGTGGAAATATGATAAATATCTAGTAGTGATAGTTTACATATTTAAAAAGAAAAAAGTCCGGCGAGGAATATGTTTATATACGATTTCTAGGGCAGTACATCGTTTATAACTGCAACTTTCGTATAATTATATATTTCTATATTGTTTATTTAATAGTCATGAGGCCTGTTATTGTCGTTTAGCACCAAGTCTGCTCTGATCGAGCTGACTTATGACTAAAAGCCTTCCAGTCATGACCATTCCAAACGTTTGTATATCTTGGATTACATTGTCCAATGTGTCCTTTCTTTTTTAAGACGGTAGAATGTTTTTTTGAGGCGATTTGGCTGCTATTTCTAGCAGGTAGCACGACTGCGTTGAGGCTCCTTCGTTGACTCATTACTATGGTGTGACGTTCATGACTTCCCCCAAAGACATTTACGGTCCAAAGTGACGAGCCAAAGGGGGAGACCATACGTGGTGACTTGACCTGCGAGAAATAGAAGCCAATTCCTCCTCAAATCACACCCTACTGTCTTAAATAAGGAAAAGTAACATTAGATAATGGAGTCCTACATACCCTTAAAAAAAGATGCTGTGGTCATGGCTGGATGCCAGGATTGACCTGGGCTAAACAACAACCACAACAACGGTGCAAATTGAAGTGAAATGTTTCAAAACGAGAATGGAAGCATTTACCCAACGCACCCATCTCCTACCACTGTATATATATCTTCTTTCTTTACTTCCGTTCCGTGCTGTATTAACATCGGTCTGTCCTTGGACGGTTCCAATAGCATGAGTAGCTATCCCATCGCTCAACCTTCGTCCATTTCTGGAGAAAAAGACACTGTGAGTGATCCCCATGACCCTTCTCACGACACGAAGTAGCCGACTCCAAGATAGAAAGACGAATCGACCCCAGTACTTGGTTAGTACTTTATTTGTCGATACCGGGAGAATGAAAGGCAAAGTTTACCTCGCGGGATTTTAAACTCAGAGTACAGAGAGCCAGAACAAATACCACAAGGTATTCTATCCGATGCTCTAATGACTCTGCCAGTTCGCTACCTTACCTCTGTATATGTATGTATGTGTGTGTGTATATATATATATATTGGTCATTTTATTGTATAACAAGCTTCCAAAGCATTGCCTCTTTAAGTCATTCATTATATCAGGATCTGGTGTGCGTTGTAATGGTAGAATCGTCCTTCTACAATCATTCTGAGGACAAATCCCACGATGTCATGCCTTTCTAAGAAACAGCTATTAGGAAAATATTCACCTGTAAAATATATTACACCCAATGATCTCCAACAAATATGTTTTAAAGCAGGATTATTCTAGAAATGTTCCAAATGTTCAATCTACTTAAAATTAGTAACTGCATCTCATATTTAAATTCTATAGCTACTCGCGATAGAACAAAATGCCTGTTAACCTCATTATGCTATAGTTTTCTATGGAAAGGAGCGAACTTCGTAACCTTCCATTTCTTTCTTCTCGTAAATATCTTTTGCTTCATACTCCAGTTAAGATTATCGTTGAATATTATACTGGCTTCTTTCAACAAGGGACAAGGGCCGCCTATATTTATACTGGAAAAGAAATCGGTTGCTGAAATGTCCATGCCATTCTCATGGGCTTTAGCAACGTAAATGTACTGAAATTGCTATAATTGAAAGTCGAAACCTGTTCAGCCCACTCTACTACTAGGAGCATATCTCTTGTTCTACAACACTAGTCTGCTATAGCTAAACACTTACTTTACATTTAGACACAATTCTGGTAATACGTGTTCAATCAAACCCGAAATAGAACGATCAGTAAACTTATCTGTGACCATAACTCAGAAGCAGGTGGTCACTTTTAATCTCCGATCTGAATTTGATAATTTATTTTACTGATAATTTCCATCGATCGTAAATTGATAAAAAAGCTGCCATTGAAACTATTCAAATATTGCAGCTTAAGGCTAATTTTCCAGCACTTTATTACTGACACAGTAATGAACGTAAACTATATACTGACATATGCAAATACGTAGCAAGGAAGAGGGTTGATAGGTTAAGACGAACCCCCTCCTTCTGCAGCTAATTATTATCTAATATTTATTTTAATTTTGTGTTTTTTGCAAATTAGACGGCTAATTGAGAAACCCCTCGGTCGAAATCCTGGCTAAGCCCATGACATGATCATTACAAATAACTCTGCAAACGAGAAGGGCTCACGAAACAGGTGTTTAACACCGGGTTCAGTAGAGTTAGCGGATGGAAAATCCTCTTAATACCATCCTCCTGAATACGATGTTAGTCTATAGACAATAACATTTACAATAAATATGGTACCTATTTCTCACAGCTAATTGAACCGATAAACCTATGAGGGTTTTATTGAGAGAAACAGCTGCATCAGGTACGATTATTCTGAAACTACATACCTAAAATATATTAAATATTACACCAATAATTATGAATATTTTCCGCTAAGCAGAACACACAGTTTTGAAGAACAAGGCTTATGCTTGATTTAACCGACATCAGAGTATTTCTCCTATTGATTCCATCGGCCTGATGAGAAAGAAAATGTCATGGGGCACCGATAGCATACTTGGTTTTAAAATGAGGATACAGAGTATCCGCTAGTACTCACTATATTGCTGATAATTATTTTACCGACCTCGATGCGATTTAATTGAAGAAATGTGAGATATGTAAACCGCTTCACTCTCTGCACTCAGGGCCGTATTAACCCATGGCAGGGCCCCTAGGCTTCGAACTTCTTTGGGCCCCTCGACATCCCCTCCCCCG
>JAOPJM010000306.1:0-10187 GCA_027124095.1 Muusoctopus leioderma | reverse complement strand
CTGGGTGAGACTTGGAACAGCTCGTATAAAACAAAGCAAAATTTTGAATAATAATAATAATAATAATAATAATAATATTATTATTATTATTATTATAGTAATAATCGTTTCATTTATTGCCACAAGGGGTAATAGATGAGGACATTACAAGGACGACACTCGTTCGTTTGTTGATGTAAGGTCAATACGGACACACGCACTATAGCTGCTGCTACTCTACAACAGTGTAATTATATTAGTTGTTTAATCAATATCGGGACGAAAGAAGCAGACGATTATAAGAAGAGGGTGCAATCGAAATAACAGAAGGTAGGTAGGTAGGTAGGTAGGTATTCACTGCTGTGGAATCAGGGGCACCTTCCATACCCACTCACATACCTTCCCTGCCCACTCACACACACGTTCCCAACCCCAATCACTCACCTATCCAAACCCCAATCACTCACCTATCCACTCACCCACCTACCCACTCAATCACCTTCCCAACCCACTCACTCACCCACCTTCCCTACCCACTCACCTACCATCCCAACCCACCCACCTTCCCTATCCACTCACCTACCTATCCACACACCCACCTTCCCTACCCAATCACTCACCTATCCACTAACCTACCTACCCACTCACCCACCCACACACCTACCTACCTACCTACCTACTCACACACCAAGAATACTCAACTATTTACTGATTTGCCAAATAATGGGACCATGTGAAATTCATATCTCTCTCTCTCGGTCTCTCTCTCTCAGTCTCCCTCTCTCTCTCTCTCTCACACACTCATTCTCTTCCACTCTCTCACTTCTCTCACCGTCTCTCACTGTCTCTCTCCCTCCCCATTCTCTCTCTCTCCCATCATCCCTCCACTTTTCTCCCACTCTCTCTCTCCCTCCCCACTCTCTCTCTCTCTCTCTCTTTCATTCTCTCTCTCCCTCCTTTTCTCCCTCCCCTTCTCTCTTTCTCTCCCTTCTCTCTCTCTCTCTCTCTCTCTCTTTCATTCTCTCTTTCCCTCCCCTTCTCTCCCTTCTCTTTCTCTCTCTCTCTCAACAACATTTACTTCGAATGTAAAGGGTTTACAGAGTGGTGGTGGTGGTGGTGGTGGTGATGTGTGGGGGGTCTAGTCGGTTACATTGACCACCCCTCCCTCTCCCCTCTCCCCTCCATAGAACGCCTGTCTGTCTGTTATCTGTTCTCTTGACTCCGGGCAAATAAACAAACAAAGCAAAACAAAAACGCAAAGTCGCCGTCAAGGGATTTGAACTCACCAGATGGAGGATCGCAACTAAATACACGGTTCAATCATAGTAGGTAAATATTGATTTTGTTTACCATTTTCCATGTTTAGTTCCTTTTTTTTGTGTGTGTTTATTGCTGTTGTTGTGTTTTTTTGCTGTTGTTGGTGAAGTGTGGGGAGGGGGTGGGTTCAAAGTTGGTTTTGCTGCAACGAGTAGAAAGTCGATTTTGTGAAGATCCTTATATCGTTCTTGTAAGGATCGCAATGTAGGTTTTGTAATGTTCACAGTGGTTTTGTAAGGATCGCAATGTAGGTTTTGTAAGGTTCACAGTGGTTTTGTAAGGATCGCAATGTCGGTTTTGTAAGGATCGCAATGTCGGTTTTGTAAGAGTCACAATGAAGATTTTGTAAGGCTCGCAATGTAGGTTTTGTAAGGATCGCAATGTAGGTTTTGTAAGGATCGCAATGTACGTTTTGTAAGGATCGCAACGAAGGTTTTGTAAGGATCGCAATGTAGGTTTTGTAAGGATCGCAATGTAAGTTTTGTAAGGATCGCAACGAGGGTTTTGTAAGGATAGCAACGAAGGTTTTGTAAGGATCGCAACGAAGGTTTTCTAAGGGTCCAAATTAAGATTTTGTAAAGGCCTGAATGAAGGTTTTGTAAGAATCACAATGAAGATTTTATAAAGGTCAAAATGGAGGTTTTGTAACGGTCACATTTAAGGTTTTCTAAGGGTCCCAATGAGGGTTTTGTAATAATCACATTGAAGATTTTGTAAGGGTCCCAATGAAGGTTTTTTTTCTAAGGATCATATTTCAGTTGTTTAAAGGTCCGAATGCAGTTTTTTGTAAAAGTTACAAATCTGTTTTTTACAAGTTGTCATAAAACAGTTCTGAAGGTCGCGAATCTGATTCCGTAAGGAGCATAAAATGGTACTTTACAAAGACTACAAACACGAGTATTAAAAACTATAAAAGTATTTTTGTAAGAGCTTTTTTTTTTTTTTAATCCGATTTTATATTTTCTATGAGCCGAAAGCTGGTTTTATAGATATTTACAATAGCGTGTTTACAGTGGGTAGCTCATAAACGGTAAAATAAAAATAAAAAAAAACGTGGGATTTTTTTTTTAATAAATAAAAACCATGTGTTCTAGCGGCGTTTGGCTGTATTCCTGTGGTGTGACGATAAACAGACGAAAACTTGCCAAAATCACAGTCACGTCCGACATTTTGTTTTTCAACACAAACACATGAAAGACCAAAGCGGTAGCTAATACATCATCTAAATCTAGAACTGTCCTGTCTTGTCCTGACTGCACTAACTTCAAGGCCCTACTAATCAATAAATATTATCGATTAGTTTGATGGGGGAATTTGTTCTTTCCGCGAGATTTATTATATTCAAAGTCAATGCATTAAGTCGAGGAGGAGTCAATAAGTCTGTATTGATGGAACATTATTTGGTGATATAATTTGTTTTTGTTTTTGTTATTTCTTTTATCAAAAATAATGTCCTGTCGCACGAAAAACGACGCTCAAACTTAATGAAAAATCGATTAAAAGTCTTCGGTGGAGTATTCCTGCTTTGTGACGTAGCTGTGACGTAGAAGTGACGGGTGGAAAGAAGCTGACATTTTTATTGTTATTTATTGTTGTTGTTGATGACGGTGGTGTTGTTGTGTGTGGGGGGTGATGTTGTTGTTGGTAGTGGGGGTCGTCGTCGTCGTCGTGGTGATGGTGGTGGTGGTGGAAAGAAAGAAAGAAAGAAAGAAAAGAAAGAAAGAAAGAAAGAAAGAAAGAAAAGAAAAGCAAACAGTAGGTGGAAAGCTAAAGCCGAAAGCTTAAGTGTTAATAATATATATAGAGATCAAAGTTTGAACTTACCTGAGCATATTTTGACGATGTCGGGTCGTTAAGAAAACTCCATATTTTACCCCTGTATCGTGTCCAGCAGGAGAGACGTCTTTCATTGACCAACCCATTTAGAGGCAATGACGTCTTCCGAAAAGACTCTAGCTTCTCCAGAGACTTACTTTGGGTATTCCAAGTGTTGTATTGTGTCCAACAGCAGCGTTCGATGTCGTGTTCTTCAATGCCCCAGAACTCAAACTCCGTCTTTATGGACGGCCCACACATGCACATAGGCACGTGAAGTTCGCCCGTTCTCAGGTAGTTCAAGATAATCCGAAAGGCCTCGGAATCGCGATCAAAAAAATACTCGCGTCGTTCCGGTCTGTAGTACTTTTCCATTTCTTCGGTGTTAGCCAGTTTCATGGTCGGCAATCGGAAAAGAGTGGCGCGACGTGTTTCGAAGATCTTTCCACCAACGTTTAACACTACAGTGTCGTCGTAGATGTGTGAGCCATGGCGCTGTTGTGAATGGCTCCCCGGTGTTGTGGGAGTGACGCTGTAGTAAGGTTGCCGGTGTAGCAACGAGTTAGTGGCCGCTGCGGCGGCGTGTGCGGCAGCTGCAGCGGCAGTGGCGGCCACCGTCGAGTTGATGCCGATGTTGGTGGCTCGATAGCCGCCCAGACCGATACGGGAACCGCCACTACGACGTCTGTGGTCCTGAGTAACAACGCCACCGCTTGATACAAACGGGTTGCCTGTACCGGTTCCGTATGTGAAACCGAAACCGACGTCGGTGGCTGGAAGATATTCGGTAGACCCCGTCAGGGGATCGTCTCTCACCGAACGGAAGCTCTCTGTGATGTCGCTGTCTGCCTCTGGTGTGAGCACATTGCAGGAGACCGGGTTTTGATGTGTGGACAAGCTGTAACAACTTCCGTCTGCTAGTTCCGACATGTTGGTGATGGTGGAGGCAGCTATGCCGCTATATGACGTGTTACGCCTCTCATACGACTCGCTAGCCGTGAACCAGGAGATGCTGTTCGCCAGCTCGTATTCGTGGCTTGGTGGTGTTTGTGGCGATGAAGATAGCAGCGGTTGATGTTGTTCTCTCTCCTCTTCAATATCTTCTTCTTCTTCATCGTCGTCGTCGTCGTCTTCATCATCTCTCTTCTCCCTTCCCCTGCCTCTCTCTTCTTCTTCTTCTTCTTCTTCTTCGTCTTCATCATCATCTCTCTCCCCTTTATCTTTACTCTTTCTTCCCTTCTCATCTTTTTCGTCACCACCGCCGCCATCTTTGTTGTTTCTTTTCTCTTTTTCCCTTTCCACATGAAACTGCTGCTGTTGATGTTGTTGTTGTTTCTGCTGCTGTTGTTGTTGTTTTTGTTGTTGTTCATGTTGCGAGTAATAGTGATGCTGGTTTTGATGGTGATGAAGAGGATGCTGGTTGTTACTGTTGTTGTTGTTGTTGATGCTGTTGTTGTTGCTGTTGCTGCTGTTGTTGTTGTTATTATGAAGATGGTGGTAGTTAGGAAACAGTATAGGCTGCAGTTGAACAAGTCGGTCGTTTAGTAAATTATCCGAATTGTATGAGGTTTGAACCTGGGATGTTTCCGACGGGCTTTTCGCCGATTTAGGATGAGGATGAGGTTGTTGTGGTTGTGGTTGTTGTTGTTGTTGTGGTTGTTGTTGTTGTTGTTGTTGTTGTGATGATGATGATGGTTGTTTCTGTTGTTGTTGTTGTTGTTGTTGTAGTGTTTGTTGTTGTTGTTGTTGTTGTTGTAGTGTTTGTTGTTGTTGTTGTTGTTGTAGTGTTTGTTGTTGTTGTTGTTGTTGTTGTTGTGATGATGATGATGATGATGATGATGGTTGTTGCTGTTGTTGTTGTTGTTGTAGTAGTGTTTGTTGTTGTTGTTGTGTTTGTTGTGTGTGTTGATGGTGCTTGTTAGTAAGTGGGTTACAAGTGAAGTCAATGTTTTGTGCTTGTTTTGACAGCTGTTGTTGTTGTTGTTGTTGTTGTTGTTGTTGTTGTTGCTGCTGTTGTTGTTGTTTGTTAAGAGGGCTGTTGTTGTTTTGTTTGTTGTGTGAGTGAGAACGAAGGTGTGGGGGATTCTGTACGAAAGCGAGGTTAGAAATCGGGTATGGATGTTGCCTACATGGTGATAGTGATGACGATGATGCTGTTGATGTTGACGATGATGATATTGATGATGGTGATAATGTTGCGGCGGCATCTCTTATTGCTGCCGTTGACGTCGTCGTCGTCGTCGTCGTCGCTGTCGTTGCTATTGTCTCTGTCGTCGTTGCTACTGCTGTTGTTGTCGTTGCTATTGCTGTCGATGAAATAGTTATGGCCGCTGCAGTTGCTGCAGCGATAGTTGCTGTCGCTGACCTTAGCTGCGAGTGTGGTTGTTGTTGTTGTTTTTGTTGATGGTGGTGGTGGTGGTGTTGGTGTGGCGGGGGTAGTGGTGGTGGCTGTCGGGATGTGGCTGCCTGCTGTTGTTGTTGTTGTTGTTGTTGTTGTTGTTGTTGGCTAGGAGAGTGTGGGTAGTTGTGACCATGCTGGGGTTGTTTCTGCTGATAGCTGTGTTGTTGTTGTTGTTGTTGTTGCTGCTGTTGTTGTTGCGATGGAGATTGTGAATGCGATTTCGGTTGTTGTTGTTGTTGTGGTTGTTTTTGTAATAGTTGCAATTGAAATTGTTGTTTTTGTTGCTGCAATTGTTGTTGTCGTGAAGATGCTGGTTGTGGCTGTTGTTGCAGTTGTTGTTGTTGTTGTTGTGGTGGTAGTGGTGGTGGTGCTGGTGGTGGTGGTGGTGATGATGGTAGCTGTGGTTCTGTTAGCTGAGGGTTGTGCAACCGTTGGCGTTGCACCTCGTACTGCGCTTGGTAGGTGTTGGGCTGCAGTTGCAAACGCAGCTGCTGCTGTTGTTGTTTTTTATGCTGCTGCCGCTGTTGTTGTTGTTGTTGTTGTTGTTGCGGTTGCAGCTGGTGGTGGTGTCGATGGTTGTGGTTGTAGTAGTGGTGGTGATGGTACACCTTGCGAGACGGTGGCTTCAGCTGCGGCATCAACCGCTGCAGTTCCAATGCCGGCGACTGGACTGGGTTGTGAGGCGCACTGGACGACGCAACCGCCGCTGTCTGCATGGACGCCGAAAAGATCTGAGTGGAGGTGGCCACATGGGTTGCACCTCTACTGCTGCCCTTGTTGGCGGTGGTGTTAGTGTTGGTGTTGGTGTTGCTCACACTTGAACCCAGGACGTTCCTGGCAGTGTTGTGAGATGGTGAAATGGTGTCGTTGTGAGTGCTGCTAGTGATGCTGCTAGTGCTGCTAGTGCTGCTGCTACTGTTGTTGGTGTTGTTGTTGTTTTTAATTGCAGCAGTAGTTGTGAGGTTATTGGCTCTCCTCTCAACGTTTATCGACTGCAGCTGGTGTTGTTGCTGTTGTTGTTGCGGTTGTGCTTTTAATTGGGTTGGCGTTGTTTGTGTTTGGCTTGAAAGCGGTCTTTGTTGTTGCTGTTGCAATTGTTGTTGTTGCAGTAGTTGTTGTTGCTGTTGTTGTTGTTGTTGTTGTTGTTGTTGTTGTTGTTGTTGCTGTTGTTGCTGTTGTTGTTGCTGTTGTTGTTGTGGCTGCTGAAAATATATGTTACTTGGGACCTGTTGAGTGTGTGATGGTTGTTGTACGTTTCGGGGTCGAACGGGGCTTGGAGCTGTGGTTGGTGTGACAACGGGAAAGATGGTGGAACTACTGCTATTGCTGTTGTTGTTGTTGTTGTTGCTATTGCCACCAGTATTGTTGTTATTAATGCTGTTGTTGTTACTGTTGCTATTGCCATTGTTACTGCTGCTTCTGTTGATGCTGCTGCTGTTGTTGTTGCTGCTGCTGCTGCTGTTTCCATCGTTGCTCAATGGATGACTATACAGCTGAGTTGTTGTTGTACCTCTGCTGGTTAAACTGCTACTGCTGATGCTGTTGTTGTTGCTGCTAATGATACTGATGCAGCTACTGCTGCTGTTGCTACCTGTGTTGTTACTAGTAGCCGCCGCAGCAGCAACAGCAGCAACAGTCGCCGACACTGGTTGTGGTGCTGCTGCTGTTGTTGCTGTTGTTGTTGCTGTTGCTGCTGTTGCTGTTGATGCTGCTGTCTGTGGCTGTGATGGTACCGGCTGTTTTGATGGGTGACGAAATTCATGAAGCTGGAACTCCAATTCAACTCGGGGTGTCGGGTACTCCTCCGTCTCCCTTACGAAAGACAGGCTATCAGGCTCCTGTTCTTCAAGTAGAAGCTGTTGCTTCTCTTCCCGTTTTTCTTTTCGTTCCTCCAGTTTTCTGCTATGGGGTTTTCCTTTCAGCAAAACACTAAACCTTTTGCGTTTTGCGTCCAACTTAACAGCCTCCAACGACTCCTCTTTACACTTGTCTATTCCGAATAGTTTGAAACCAAAAAAACGCCCAGCGCAAATTCGAACCGTCGAATATTAATGACGATCTAATAAAATAGACACTTGTATTCGTTTTGGAAACGTCTTGGAACAATATAAACCGCACCAAACAGCCCAAAACAATAAAAAAAACTCAGTTCTTTCTTCTGTCGAAATTCTTCCGATGAATGTATATATGGCGTTTCTTATCGTTTATTTTGTAATAACTAGTTTGGTTATTGCTTGCTAGATAGGCCGTAGAATTTGTCTACGTTTTCCTGTAGCTAATTCTAAATCTAACAATTGGGATATCCCCGTTATGGTCACTTAAAGCAGCTAATTAACGAGGAGCAGACTTGGCTATAATCTTCACACCGCTCTTTACACCTAAATATTGCTGTTTTCTATACAAGGTATCTGTATGGTTGTTGTTGTGTCTGTTGTTGTGTCTGTTGACTGTTGATAATAATAATGATGATAAGCAGGTGGTTGATGAGGATGTCGGTGGTATTGGTGGTGATGTTAGTGGTGTCGCTGTCGTAAATCTTGTTGTTTCGGTTGTTGTTTTTCTTGTAGTTTTTGAAGTAGATGTGACAATTGTTGTTGTTTCTGCTGTTGTTGTTGTTGTTGTTGTTGTTGCACTGACCGTTGTCTTTTTATGCTTTCGTTGCTTTTATTGTGGTTGTTGTTGTTGTTGTTGTTACTTGTATTGTTGTTGTTGTTGTTTTCGATGTCGATATTTTTGCTTCTCTTCTCTTTGTTCCCTTTCCACTTCCGCTTCTCCACTTCCGCTTTGTTCTTATTGTTGTCTTCGTCTCCTCCTCCTCCTTCTTCCCCTTCTCCTTTCTTTTCTTTCTTCCTTCTTGTCTGTCTGTCTGTCTTTCTTGTTGCCTTCCTTTTACTCTTTCGCCAAACTCCGTAACAACTCTTCCCCTCTGCCGTTCCGAATGTTGTCCCTGATAATGATAATAATAATAACAACAACAACAACAACACCAGCAGCAGCAGCGATCGCTGTGGTGGTCGTGAAGGAGGTAGTGTTGGTAGTAGTAGGAGTAGGAGTGGTAGTGGTAGTAGGAGTGGTAGTGGTAGTGGTAGCAATGCAGACGATGACAATGGCTTCGTTGACAATGGTATTGTCTTTGAGAGAAGCGGTGGTACTACTGTTAGTAGTAGTAGTAGTAGTAGTAGTAGTAGTAGTAGTAGTAGTAGTAGTAGTAGTATTAGTGGTAGTAGTAGTAGTAGTGGTGGTAGTAGTAGTGGTGGTGGTAGTAGTAGTAGTTGTTGTTGTTGTTGTAGTGTTGGTGGTGGTATTATCGGTGGTAGTATTATTAGTAGTAGTGGTAGCAGTAATATATGTCGTCGGTGTTGTGATTGGTGTATTAGTATTAGTAGTAGTAGTAGTAGTAGTAATAGAACTAGAACATGTAGTTTTTGTTGTCGTTGCTGTTTTTGTGATCGTAGTGATGATGGTGGTGGTGGTGGTGGTAGTAGTTGTTGTTGTAGTTGTAATGGTAGTAACAGTCGCAGCAGTAGTAGTAGTAGTAGTAGTAGTAGTAGTAGTAGTAGTAGTAGTAGTAGTAGTAGTAGTAGTAGTGGTCGGTTTTGTTGTTGTTGTTGTTGTTGTGACTGTTGTCTTGTTAGTGCTGGTCGTGTTGTTGTTGTTGTTGTCGTCGTCGTCGTCGTTGTTTTTGTAGTTGTTGTTAGTGGTGGTGGTGGTGGTGGTGGTGGTGGTGGTTGTGGTGACGATAATAGTCTTGATGTTGATGATGATACTGCTAGTGGTTGTGGTGATAGTAGTTGTAGTAGTAGTAGTAGTTGTTGTTGTTGTTGTAGTAGTTGTTGTTGTAGTAGTAGTAGTTGTTGTTGTTGTTGTTGTTGTTGTAGAGGTGACTGTACAACAACAACATCAACAACAACAACTCGGAATACAAACCAACAATTCGCTGACAAGGGCAAACAAAATGTCGGACTTATATTTCGATGAAAATGAATGCAACGTTGGCAAAGATAACGATGATGATGATGATGATAATGATAGAAATGGCGTATTTGGGGATTCTTATGATGCTGTTGATGATGCTGATGATGGCACTGGTGATGATGTTGTTGATGATGATGATGATGATTGTGATAATGATAACTTTTGTGATAATGATAACTTTTGTGATAATGATAACTTTTGTGATAATGATAACTTTTTGTTAATCGCGTTGGATACTCTACATTTCCACGTCGAAGCCTTTCTTCTGTTTCTATTTGAACAAAGTTTACGCCGAACACGTGATCCCCACTTCTCACTGCAACTACCACTACTGCTTTTGTTGTTGCTGCTGCTATGAGCTCTCGTGGTAGTAGTAGTAGTAGTAGTAGTAGTAGTTGCAGTAATAGTGTTAGCCGTGCTTGTAGTAGCAGTGCTAATAGTAATTTTAGTAGTAGTAGTAGTAGTGTTAGTAATGTTGGTAGAAGAAGTAGTAGTAGTGGTGGTTGTTGTTGTTGTTGTAGAAGAGGTAGTATTTGTAATATAGGGGGCACTAGTTGTACTAGCAGTAGTTGTAGTAGTACTGGTAGTTTTAGTGGTGGTAGTAGTAGTAGTAATAATAATTCTAGTGGTAGTTGTAGTAGTAGTAGTAGTAGTAGTAGTAGTAGTAGTAGTAGTAGTAGTAGTAGTAGTAGTAGTAGTA
>JAOPJM010000287.1:14892-25233 GCA_027124095.1 Muusoctopus leioderma | reverse complement strand
ATATGACAGGCTTCTGCTCAGTTCCGTCAACCAATTTCACTTACAAGACATTGGTCATCCCAATGCTATAGTAGAAGACACTTGCCCATGGTGCCACACAGTGGGATAGATCGCAGAACCATGAGGTTACGAAGCGAACTTCTTAACCACACAGCCCCACCTGCACCTATTTAAGGACAGGTCGTCGTTTCATAAGGCCATCTTGGAAAGAAGAAGGAAGAATGATCCGATAATGTTTGTGCAGTAGTTTTTAATATTTAATTTGAATTGTTACAGGTTCATATTTAGTGAACATTTGGGATTAGAGTTAAAGGCATTAGATCGAATATTAACTGTCTTATAGTTCTGTGTTCAAATCTCAAGTTAAAGTTTTTCTTGAGTCTATCGGCCCATTAGGCCAGAGCTTATCCCGATTTCCATGGCATTAAGCAACTGAGAGTGCAAGACTCTTCCCTAGATGGGATGTCAGTTTGTTGCAGGGTTAACCCCCAGCTACTGCTGGTACTCATTGTCAGCTGTGTAGACAGGAGCAATGTGAAATATAGTGCCTTGCTCAAGGACACAACGCACCACCTGGTCTGGGAATTGAACCCACGACTTTATGATCATGAACCCAACCACCTAACCACTAGGCCATGAGCCTTCCCTTTTCTTGTTTACAGCACCTAGGTTTCCCAAGTGGTCACCTATCTAAGTACTAACTAGGCTCAACTTTGCTTAATTATGGTGATCGAACGGGAACCGGTGCTTTCAATGTGATATGGCAGTAAACGTTCAAATCTCAACATCATCCAAAATCAAAGTGGCTTTTCATCCTTTGGAGGGCTTTTTGCTGTTTAGCCCCAGGTCAGCACTGATTGAGCATATCTATGAGCAAAGTCATTCCAGTCGTGACCACTCTGTCTTTTTCCCAGATGCAATGCATCCAGAACCATATTATCCAATGTGTCCTTTTTCTACTAAGATGGTAAAGTATGATTTAAGGGAAATTTTTGGCTGTTATTTCTAGCAGGGCAAGCGACCATGTAGAGGCTCCCTCATTTGTTCATCACCTCTCATTGTCTCAGACTTCCATCTCCCTCATTTGTTCAGGCTTCTTTGTTGGCTCAATGATGAAATAGGTATCAGTAATTCTAATGAGGGTAAAGTTTAGATACATGGCATTGACCCTTATATTTAGGTTGCCTCTGATAATGCTTGGAAATTTTATTTCAATGTTTAATATAAAAATTATGGCATTCTGGAGAGATACAGTTGGAGAGAAAATAGGTTGTGTAAAGCATTTGGTACAATATTTTGAAAGTAAGGTACAGGATGAGATATATGAGTGACAGGTATGTTGCTTGTTCACTCTTGTGAAGATTGAACAAAATCTTTATTTCTTCAAATTCTTTAAGTCCAATGTTATGTCCAAATCTAATATCAACAGTTATTCGATCTGCTAAAAATAGCAGCTAAATTTCCCTCAAAGTACACCCTACCAACTTAAATGTAGTCCCTGATATACAAAAATATGGGATGGTCCTGTCTGGAACGCTTTTGATCATAGGTCTGTTTGATCAGGGCTGACCAAAGCTAAACAATAACAATGACAATGACGACGATGACAACAACGATGACAACGACGATGACAACAACGATGATGACGATGACAACAACAACAGCAACAACAACGTCGACGACGACAACAACAACTACAACAACATCCATCCATCCATTACATCTATTAATGAGAACTTTTGCTATATTTTGCCATGGAGACATGACAACCTGATAATGTCTAATAACACTAAAATGCAACTATTATTTTCAGGATGAGAAATCACATCATCCTTAACTTTTTATGAAACTCCCTACTTAAAAGATCATCCTCAATATACATGCTGGTATTTACCATTGACAATAATCCCTTCTGGGAATCTTATTTCTATTTTTTTTTTTTCCATATTGCAAAAACTGCATCAAGATTTGGCGTTTTGTTCAGAATTAAGACATTATTCAGCCCTTAACAAATGCTGGCTCTATGCAAGGCCTGAAATATGTCACACCATGTCATATCATCTTTGTTTCCTAGCATTCTTGACAGCACTGAGAAGGAGCCTGATTGATAAGGCCCCACCATACTCAAAGACTTTGGTCTATGCTATGTCTGACCTGCCTTTCTACTTCAACTATAATGAACTTTTCCCTTTCAAACTTACTCACTGTGAGCCCCTCCCATTTGAACACACCTATTTTTTTATATAAATTAGTCAGAAGAAGAGGCAGTGCTCATCACCCATTTGCAGGGTCTCCAAGACTGGTCAGGAAGGTATCCTCAAACCAGAGACCTGGCCCAAAATGCTTGCAACAGAGTGGACTCCGCTAAAGGCACCCAAGGGCCAGTTGGTGGTGTAAAACCAGGCAACAGATTAATTCTACCACCCAAGTAGGCCACAGCAGGATTCAAACTCAGAACGCTAAGAGCCGGAACAAATGCTAAGAGCCAGAACAAATGCTGTCCGATGCCCTAATGATTCTGCCAGTCCACCACCCTAAACTGGTACTTTATTTATCTACTTTTGATAGGACGAAAGGCAAAGTTGACCTCAGCAGGAATTGAATTTAGAGCACAGTGTGCCGGAATGAATACCACAAGGTATTCTACCCAATGCTCTAACAACTCTGCTAATTTCCCACATACTGTTTATCACAACCCTGTATTGTATTTACCAAACATCTAAACTTCCCACCAAACATTAAATATTGTCCTTCTTTCTGAGAACCACAATTCTGTGGCACTCTTCTTTGCACTTATGTGTTCCATATATTTCCTAAATTACAAATTCTCAAATTGCACAATATTGAGATAAGTCTTATTCACTCCACCAGCACTTCTGGTCCGAAACTCTCTACCATAAAAACTTCTGGCTAGGGGGCAATACTATTTCTTATTCAACACAAAGTTAAAGGAAAACAGAAACTGTTAAATATTTGAGTTTCTTCAAACAAGAAGTGTACATTCAATGCAGACTGCATATACACTTCTTTATTTTTACAAATTTCATATTTTCTGCACTATTTAAAAAAAAAAAAAAATAGTACACTATCCTTGAAACATGATACTTATTTTATGAAGTGGTGTTCATATTAACTTTATTATAATGTTAGAAACATCCTGTTTCAGAACTCATAGCTTGCCATGCCACTACTTGAAGTATATCCAAAGTCCATGTCTCACTTATCTGGAGTATGTTGAAATTGAAGAAGAAAATGAAGTGTCATTGTAATGTTTCAAATTATAGGATTTAGTAAAGAAACCGCAATTCTCTTCAGCCTGCTAGAAGCAACTTGCATCCACCATGACTAATTCAAGATCCGGATCAGCTGGAAGTGACTGTCTGAGTGAATGAAGAATGAAGTATATATAGAGTTCTAATAGTTCACACGTGATGCATAAACAATAAAAGTAAAATATATAAGAGTAATATAATACAAAACTATATTAATAATAATATGGAAGACTATAACATCACAATATCTCATCCTCACAAATGCTGAGAATTATGTACATAATAATGAACCTATTTAAAATTTAGATGTATCATAAAACTAGTTTTTCTGGTCTGCGTATTCTTTTTGCAATACGTGCACTTCTGCAGGGCTGATGTTCAACTGTGGATCCAGTACGTGACGACTCATGCTCCGACAAAGATGCTGATGATTCCTTCAACTTGTTATCTGGAGACCAATTGGGATCATCACAGTCATCAGAATTTATTATTGGAGAAGTGTAGACTGATGTAGTAGTAGTAGGTTGCGACTGTTCAACTGATACCAACTCTGGTCCATCACTTCTTTTAATCCACGTTGTGTTATGGCCAGCATGGATGAGATATTCAGCCTTGACAGGAAATTTCATGCAACGGTTTTTGTAAGCCACTGTGTCTCCGCTTTCAAAGAAGGGATTTACTGTAGTTCTCAAGGGATGACCAAGAAGCCTTTCAGCTGGAGATTGTCTGCAACCACTAGATGCAGCCCGATGATTAACTAAAATACGTTGAAGGTTATTATGGAAACTTGTTATTTTATCGTAACCCTGCATGCTTAATGGTTTTCACTGCTTTTTCTGCCGCATTATTTGCAGACGGCTTATATGTTTGTGTTTCTATTTTATTATGACCACATTGTTTTAACCAAGGTTTAAGAGTAACAAATTCAGGAGTTTTATCTGATATAATAACATGTGGTATACCAAAGCAAGCAAAAACAGTCATTAAACACTGATTGACCCCAAAGCTTCTATTCTGGCATAACATAACTTCAATCTAAGTTGTACAAGAGTCAACTATAATTAGCAAATTACCAATATCCTTTATATATGCCCAATTGATGTGAAGTCTAACCCACAGTTTCAATTCAGGCCATACTTCCGGAATAAACATACGATTTCTATTATAAATAAAACCATTGTGAACTGATAAATATTTTTGTACATGAGCAAATGACTTTTCAAGTGGTGTTACTTTCTTCCAATTATCTTTCTCTATCTGACTCATGATTTGCATATAAAATTTGTTGAACTGCAAGATGTCACAAACTACATTTGATGTTTCTCCATCAGGTATACTTTCATTATTTTCTAATTCTAATCCAACATCAGTATAAAAAACCAATTCTTCGTTATCATCCTGATTTTTTAAATGTGACAATGCATCTACATGTCGAATAGAATTACCTGAAATAGAATTACCTGAAATAGAATTACCTGAAACATATTTCAACTCAAAGTCAAATTGTGATAGAGATAATTGCCCATCTAGAAATACACTGAGAAGTATGTTTTGAAACATTCAGGGAATTGCAAAAAATAAATTTGAGAGGTTGGTGGTCAGTGCACAAAGTAAATTTTTAACCAAGAAGAAAGTAACGAAGGCATTCAGTGCACCATATCACGGTGAATGCTTCTCTTTCTATATTGGACCAGTTACACTGTGTGTCAGTGAGTGTGTGACTGATATAAATAAAATCTGGATGATCATTTGGTGATAATATGCCAGCAACAACATATTCTGATGTATATGCATCACAAAAAAGATTTCAATACAAGCAATTCAGTTAACTCATTTTTCAATCTAATGAAAGCAGTTTCTTGCTCGTTATTCCAAAAGAAATCTTTCCTTCTGGCTAAAAGTAATGGTTTAACTTTATCTGTATAATTTGATATAAACCTTCTGAATCTTCTGCACATTTTGGAACCGCAAGAGACCAAATCTTATTTGTTAGCAATTTTGCAGACTTTATGACATCCTTAGATAAATTGACCAGAAATTCTATTTCATCTATCCTATGAATACACTTTTGCTCATTTAGAGATACATTTGCATTCTTTAAATGACTCAAAACTATATTTTCTCTACTCTTGCGTTTCGATAATGATGGAGCATAGATAAGAATGTCATCCTGATGTATCAAGAGACCAGAAATGTCTGATAGAATTGTCTCCATACAATTCTGGAATGTTCCACTGAGAAGACGATAGCACCAGTCATGCCTGAAAATATAGTTTCCATATTAGGTGTCGGATAACTATATGTGTATATCCAGTTGTTAATATGAACTTTGTAATCATGAATACCTTCATATGAACAAGGCGTAATTATTCCCATAGACTCCAGATGCAATAATTCGTTTTTAACCTTCATTTTTAAATGAATGGGCACTGGCTGTGCTGGTCATATACAATTGGGGGAAGCTGGTATTAATTTTAAAGTAACAGAATAATTCTTTATAGTAGGTAAATAGTCAGAAATTTGTCCACAAAATTAGGATTAAAAATTTAACAAATCGAAACCTAATAGACCAAAATTAGATGGGCTTCTAATTACAACAAATGCATGTTCTTTAGAAATGCCATTAAAGTCGATTTGTGCTTCAACTTCTCCAACAACCTGTAATGCTGCTCTGCCGAAATAAGTGAGATGCTGGTTTGAATCACGGATAAGAAGATTCAGATCCTTCACAATGGAAACAGGCAAAATTAAGCATACAGCCCCAGAGTCTAATTGCATTTTTACTGACTTACCATTTATCAGGCAGGATATACGTGGATTTTTTTTTTTCGGCAGATGGCATCCTTATTTTTCCTCCTCTTCTTCATGAATTGTGGTTTCTCTGTTAATGTAATTAACAGAATGAGATCAACAATACCTCTTGAAATGACCTGTTTTCCCACAGCTGTAGCATTTTACACCAAATGCAAGACAGTTTGACTTACTGTGCCTTCTGCCACAATTACTGCATGGTTTGTTAAAATTATATTTTTTATTACTAGATTGATTTATAGTATTATCTTTAGCAACATTTTCCTTCATAGAATTCTGTGACTTGAAATTATTGTAAAATATAGCTTCTTTTTCTTCAACAGTTGCAAAACTTCTTTCTGACTGAATTAAAGAAGCCAAATTAACCAATTCAGATATCATTTTGTACTTCTTTATATGTAAATGATCAAGCAATATTAGTTTTGTATTTACTGAAGTTAAACCTGATATAAAGACTAATTTAATTAACATGGCTTGGGGATCAACTTTGAATTCACCAAAATTACATTTCATTGCTTCGGCATTAATACGATTCAGAAATTTGTTTACACTTTCATCAGAAAATTGCTTTATCTCTAAGAATGGCAATTGCTCAGAAATTATTAAACATTCCTGAAGTTGTATTATATTATAAACAGTATCTAATATATCTTTGTATCATCAATGCGCTTCAGAAATACCATATCCTTCAGCCTCATTATTGCGTCTACTCCACACCTTGCCAGAAAGAGCAACTTCATGTTTGTTTCTTTAACATTATCAATTGCAGCATTAACATTAAATTGAATGAGCCATGCCGATGCCTCCTCATTATTTTCCAGATTCAAATATCCTCATCGCCGTTGTAATGTTTCAGGTTAAAGGATTTAGTAAAGAAACCACAATTCTTGTCAACCTGCTAGAAGAAACTCATCTACATGAGCAATTCCAGACCCGAATCAGCTGGAAGTGACTGTCTGAGTGAAGGAAGAATGAAGTATATATAGAGTTCTAATAGTTGTCATGTGACACATATAAATAATAAAAGAATAGAAAAGAGTAATATAATATATGTTAATAATAATATGGAAGACTATAACATCACACATATTGTATTCACTCCTCATCCCAGCACTGAACAGTATACCAAGTCCTTCCTCTCCATACATTTACCCTCTGGAATTCTCTCCTCGCACATGTATTTCCTCCATCTATCGACTTGCAACTGTTCAAGAGGAACATTAACTGCATCAGTCTCACTGGTCTCAGAGGGCATGTGAAGGCCACAGGCATTGTCCTCCCTCCAGACCAATCCAATAAAAAAAAAGGTTCACTTTGTAACCACATGGTTCCACATTTGATTTCATTGTGCGGCACCTTAGGCAAGGTCTTCTTCCATATCCTTGGCTTGATCAATGCCATGTGAGTGAAATTTAGTAGATGGAAACTGTACAGACGCCTGCCATATCAGCATCAGGTGCCAGAATTAGTGTGTTGAACAAAATACCATACCTGTTTGCCTCCTCTTACACCCAGGTCAACTTTACTGTTCATCTTTTACAAGATCAGTAAAAATAAAAATAAGTACCAAAGTACTGTGTTCAATATAATCAACTAAAAAAAAACCAGCACGACTGCAGTTCAATGACTGGAACTAGTAAAAGAATAAAAGAACTCTGCTATTGGCCTGAATTGCTGACTCTATCTAACACATTTTTCTCTTGATTTGAATTTCTTTTTAAATGTCTAATCTTAGATGAATTTCAGTTACCAAAATAAATTCTTGTTTGAAATGGAAAAAAAAATTATATATTCTGTCTTATCAAATATGTCAAAGATATTTTATAACTTTCTTCTAGGCTTTAAAAACTGCCCGTCATTATATGGAAAGTTCAAAAGGTCCTTATTGTTTGCTTGTGAAGAGGCAAACATTTCTTCCATATAAATTGAAAAAAAAAGTTCCTGAGTATGTTTGTCTTTTTTATATCTATTTTTTGTTGTTTTGTTTTTAAGTTATTTGAGAATATATCTATCCATTCTGTTTAATACTACTACCCTTTATTTTAATTTTCTGTAACAATATATAACCAGTACGTGGTTGTATACAGTATGTGGAATGTTATATACAAAAATAGAATTGAGAAAGTAAAGGGTTTGCAAAAATCAGAGATGCATGGGTTTGCTGATAGATGTTTTTTTATCTTCTAATATTATGCAAAAGAATTGCTGTGTGCTGGAGTTAATTCCAGATTTCAATGATATCTCTCTTTCTGGATATCAGTCTATTACATGTTTTGTCTATAAGACTATTTGATCTCACCATTGCAAGCTAAAGAAAAACTAAAAAATAACATATCAGTCCCATTGTCTACATTAGTGATCTTACCCTTTTCGTGATACTAATTCACAGCTAGAATAAATGGTTAACTATCTTTGGTAAGGAAGTGTTGGTGACAGGATATGATCCTTCAAACCTTTGGCTGGTTATCAATTCAGTCAATTGTGTGCAGGTGAACCTTCCTGAACTCTTGTTTCCTCTTCATGTATTTCCATTAATTGCTCACCTTTAATACTTCAATTTCTAACCTACTCTTCCAAATTTTTAGGGTTTGCATGAAATTATTAAATCCTTAATTTATTGCATCATTGGTCTAATTTATTGCTAAATATTGGTCTAATGTTGATTAAAATAAAACTTGTGTTAATTAGCTTGTCTAATTACAAGAGTACAGAGGGGCAAGTTAATTGGGGACCAGACAACCAACTGAACGGGATTAGCATGTTGTAGGTCCACCTTGCTGTAAATAATCATCACAGGGTAGAATAGCTCATTGCTGTAAGCAGTGTTAAATGTGTTTCATTAGCTTCCAGTATTGAGTTCAATTCTTCCCATAAATGAAATTTGAAAAGGAAGGGCTGTGCCCAATTGACCTGACATAGAAAAAATACATGAAGATGAAGTCTTCATTAGTACCCTCTGTGCTAGTAGATTAAGGGACTCACCAATATAAATTTGCAGCTGTTTCAGTCCAACATTTGTGTGCATTGCTTTGAGGTGAAGGTGTTGTAAACTGTGTACAATGTAATGGCTTCAAGCCATGTATATCACTGTTTTAACTTCAGTTCTCTGCTTCACTGTTGAGTGCTTATCAGTAGGAAGGGCATCCAACTGTAAAAAATAGAATTAAAATTTCCTCTCACAGTCTCACCATATTTAAATGTCCAAATTTAAAAATCCATCTCATTTATGCTAGTATGGTAAAGTATATGCAAAACTCTATGAATGTGTGTGTGTCCATATATATATATATCATCATCATCATCATCATCATTTTACATCCGTTTTCCATGCTGGCATGGGTTGGATGGGTGATTTCGGCCCGCATCGATTTCTCATTGGAATCACCACTCCTAGACTGGTCAGCGTGTGTGTGTGTGTGTGTGTGTAATGTAAAAGAATTTACATGAAAGAGTATTCGATACAGATGTAGAGTGGAGTATTGATATAATGCTGATATAGCCTAGAACATCATAACATCAAGGCAATCAATGGATGAAGTGATAATGGCTATTTACACTCAAATTTGAACCCCGTGTATAAACCAATTCATTTCAAAGGACACTACTCTGTAAGATCACAGTTATACATGGGTGTTTCTCCTGTAATGCTGAGATTGAGTCTTTGAATGAAAAGGTTTTTTAAGGTGAAAATAGTAGCAGAGTTCAAGTAGGGGATGCAGTGGTAGGGATGATGTAGTGAAAAAAGGGGAAGAAAGAAAAGGAGATAAAATATAATATAATCAATAAATAAATGAAAGTGGTTATAGAAATGGCATGCAATAAATCACAGTTAATAGTCTGTATAAGTAATAAGATATCCATTAGTGTAGAAGATCTTAGTTCACAAGGAAACAGAGGAATTGTCTTAAAACTCTGCTCAGGAACAGTCAGGTAGAGATTGGTGGAGTCAGGTAAAAATAGGTAGTCTGCAGATGTAGACACACTATGTAAATGTTGAATGAAAGCAAGAAAAAATAGTAATTCAGTCAGGTCAAAAGAGGGGTGCATCTAATAGCTCAACATAGATCTCGACTAATCTGGTGATAGTGTAAATTTCTAGAATTTAAGTAGGTATTTATCGAAGTGGCAATATTTTGTAAAGAATTCAGATCTAGTGTTTAGGTACTCCATGGAAACAATTTGTGTATAACTGAGATCTTTCAAATGGAGTGGTATCCCTTGCACCAACTTGTGCATGACCAGATCTGTTTATACACAG
>JAOPJM010000263.1:6608-16783 GCA_027124095.1 Muusoctopus leioderma | reverse complement strand
CGCACCAGATTTCTATTAGTTTGCTAACTTCATGATCTCCCCAGTGCCGTTTTGAAGAGGTATGGGCCATGTTATAGGGGACTTATGCCGGACGAATGTAATTAAATTAGCCGGATGATTCAATGTATATGTGAATATGTTGATGTGTAAATGTATATATATATATATGTGCGTCTGTGAGAGAGTTTAATTTTGTAATGTTTTTTTTTTTTTTTTTTCAATACAGACTTAATAACGCAATATATACATATATATATATACATATATATACATATATACATATATATATATATATACACACACATATTTATATATATATATATATATATATATATATATATACACATATTTATATATATATATATATATATATACACATATATATATGATACACATATATCACATTTAATGAAGACCAGTATATCAGTGAGAATAAGATTATATTGGATGAGGTATTTGTGTATTCTTTAGAAGCATGTTTAATTAAGTCGTCTGGCAAATTGTGATTGCCGGAAATAAGAAACGCTCTCTGTGCAAGTTCGCAACACTTTCATAATCCAATTAAAAATATTTAAGACTAATCAAGTAAATAGAATCTCTCGTAAAAGTCTGCTTTGTCTTGAATAGATTTGCAGAAAATCAATTTGCATTTAGAGCAGAAAGTATAAAATATTTTACATAAAATAACCAATGAAACAAATCATACGGCAAATCAAGAATTTTAGACAAATTCTATTTATAACTATTTCTTTTTCTATTCGTTTTCATTATTTGAAAATGCAGCATAATCACTGTTAGTTTTTCTTCATATTTTTTTTTTCAATAAAAAATTAATTTTCTCTATTTTCAAAGTATAATAAAAATCCAATTATGAGCAAATATGTTCTTTACCTAGATTTAAAAAAAATACATTAAAGGTTTTGAAAGTCGTTATTGTTATAAAAATATATTTGAAGGACACGGATTTCTTTGCTTCCTGCGTCGTAAACAATTACGATTAAATAATATTTAGACACAATAATGGGATTTAAATTGTTCCAAATAAGAATCAAAAGAAAGTAGCAGAGTAGGTTCTCAGAAACACATTTTTCTTTAGGACGCAAGCCTCAAAATAATTAATCTGAATGTGGGCAAATTCTGATTTATAGCAGGGTCTATAGGATACAGAAGGGCATATATTTATAGAAGGGGGCTATTCAAAGAAAAGTATAAAACGTTGGAGTTAATTTAATACTAAATATAAGTCTATTACAAGAGCCACAGATAGTCAATTATTCATAACCGAATTCTCAGTGCTTGGTTCATATGTCATCGACGCTTTATAAATACTAACCCTCAAAATACCGTGTACACCCAACTGTAACTGGATAGAGAGGGTATAATCAAAACTAGTCATAGAGTCCCAGAACTCCTGAGGGAATTGAAGGGACACCATAATGACCTAGGGCATCTTTTAAACCTGGCGGATCCTATCTCTCTCCAAGCCATAAGACACATTTTTGCCAGCTGAGCGGACTGGTGCAACGTGGACTAAAGTTCCTTGCCCAACGACAAAACGCGCCTCTCTTACTAGGAATTGAACCCACAATCTTACGATCGCGTGTCCAGTAGCATTACCACTAGGCCACGAGCCTCCACATATGGTAGAATAGACCAGTGTAAATCTGACGCAAGCGAACTGAAATGGCTTCAACAATGATCAAAATATAATCACAGTGATTTGTTTCTGATGGCTTTATTTTTGTTCATCTCTGATCTTACCCCCTACCACCAAATTCCCCTAAAATCGTTCATAGAGCATTTTTTTAAAATTCTAAATATACCTTGCTTAAGTGAATGACAACAATTAGTGACTCCTGAAAGCAATACACATTTCCGCACATCCTGATGAAAAACTTGCAAGCATGTTGGAATTCCTTAATCTGACTTACACTAGATAGGCTATATACATACTAAGTCTTCCTTCCATCTATTATCCAGTGGGAAATGTGACCACAAAACTAAAAGGTATTTGAAGGAATAAATCCCTCCGACAATCTGCATCAACGTTTCATGCTAAGCCATCAAGAGATCATCTACATGATTGCTCTACCTTCTAGAAATAGCAGTAACATCCTGTTGCTCAATCTAAACGAATCAAGTGCTCCTTGAATAAGTGTGTACATTTGAAATGATATATTAAGTAACGAACTCACAGTCATTCAATTACAAATGAAGTGCTTTCTCTAAATAAATATTTCAACTCCGTATATTCCATACCAAGACTAAATGTATTTAAATACACAGAATATAATATGACATATGCTGTGTGACACTAATATATTCTTATATACTGTTATATTTTGACTCAGTATGAACCTCAAGATTTATGGTATCAGACATAATAAATGTTGTGAAATTCATGCTTTTCTATTGTGTAGTAGTGACGTGAATGAGGGAAAATCACTACCATTTGGTAGGAATCGTTGTTGATCGGAAGCTTCCTAGTATAACATTTACCGTTGCTCGAGATTCATTATAAATGTGAATAGGAAATTTTAGATGTGTTATTTGATAAATGGATTTATATATACGAAATGTCTTCATATGATTTATCACATTTCTCTTTTTTAATTTGAATTAGCAAAGTGACGAAAGAACTTCCTGATGGATTTTGGCGTTTCTATGAACGTGACATTTCAGCTTACTGAGAACAAATGACATTTTCAATTCCTTGATACTGAAATGTTTAGAAGATCACAAAAGATAAATGACTGAGAGAAATCTTCTTGGGAGTCCAACCAATCAATTTTCGATTTTCGTTTAAGTATTATTGATACAATTGGAACATTCTAGACTTGAAGTCTTGCTTCCAATCCAACGAATCTAGTTAATGGCTATTTCATTTTGCTTGCGTTACTTATTATATTAAGCGAAGGTAAGATAATCATAATTCCAGCTACTTCCTTCTACAAATCCTTAGATTTCGCTCTACCTGGAGATTTCAAATCCAGTGTAATTTCCCCCGGATATGAGGCAGAGCCACATGCGCTTTAAATGAAAACAATAGAGATATTATTCTTCTTGATGAATCGCAAAGACACTGCGTTTTAGAAATGAGAAATTCGGAATTGTCACGTGCGTGCGTTCTCTATATATTGGTCTAAATGAGATGAAATAGTTTCAATTTGGTAATAACAGATTTCTGAGAATGTATGTTACCTTCAAGGAGGAGTTACCACATTTGAGAATTTAAAAAAAACGTATTGCATTACAGCAACGTTAAATTATATAGTTAGAAGTTCCCGGATAACGTTCCCTGCCAAATGGTAGCTATTTTCCTCCATAGACGCTACTAATACACGATAGAAATGCATGGATTTCACAACATTCATTATATTTGCCACCACTGCGGTGGATTGGCAGAATAGTTAGAGCGTCGAACCAATGCATTGCGGTATTTGTTCCAGGTCTTTTACGTTATGAGTTCAAATCCTACAGAAGTCAACTTTGTCTTTATAATCCTTTCGGGGTTGGTACATAACGTTCAAATCAAGTAGTGTGGTCGATATAAACGACTGTTCCTCTGCCCCAACATTTCTAGTGTCATGCCTCTGTTTAAAAGAATGATATCTGCTACTATAAATCTTGATAATCGAAAATAGAATAGTTTCTATACTTTAAACAGGAAACATGTCATGGTGTGGAAACACTGTCTTTCCATTGACAGTAGATGTGTACATGATGCGAATAAGCGCCTGAAATTTAAACCTACCTCGGTTCGCTGGATGTTTATCTCTGATGCCCGTAAGGCACTTACAGCATTAGAGAAATACTAAATCGTTTCAGATTAAGAACTGATATAAATGCTTGTCAGAGAATGCTTGCGTAATCAACTAATTAACTCGACCGAAGTAAATTAAATATCATTAAAGAAAACACACAGCTTTGTGACATAAGTGGGATGAAAAGCTTCACTTAGTGATAATAAGAATCTGATGTTCATCAATTTGAACATTAAGCCCTTAACTGAGACACACTAAGTGACAAAACGAAATTCATCTACATGTGTTCGGTTGTCTGTTTGACAAAAATAAATTACGTATATCTGTGTGAAGCCTTTTAGTTACCTCTGAATTGTCTCATTTTGTCTCTCTTGAAACATTACACTGTAGTAAATACAGGATGTAACACCTGTAAGACTTGAACATAAGAACCATCTCTTATGATTGTGAACGTCTAACGTTTAAGATTTGATGTATAAAAAATGAAAAGAATCCAGGGTGTCTTTATTATTTGACCTTTAAACTCTGGAGTGAATCGTCCTTACGGTGTTCAACGACATCGAAAAAACCCGAAGTACCGTTTTAAACAATATAAGCTCTTGTTATAAAAACAATCAGTGAATTACGTATCCTGGGAAAAAAATAAAACGTAAGAAACAAAGGAAGCATATGGGAAGTTAATATCTTGTTGTCTGGAACAATAACCTAAGGGACAAAGTGAGCACCCGGAATAATATTCTACAAAAACTAATCACTTACCAGTGTAGTGCAAGTCCTCTAACACTCACAATACCAGCACTGTGGCGGTGGGTGAAAGGCTCTATGCTATTCAGCTGTATAATATGCATGACCAGACATACAAGTTCTCTTGACAACGTTATCAACGAGACATGCCCATATATAACTGTTTGTCTCAGGCACACTAACATTAATAATCTTTACCTATTGGCTGGCATTCCTCCAGCTGCTGATATCAGTATAGACAATGCAAGAAAAGCTGATAAACAAAAGCAGATGTTTGATGACTAGTATCCGTAGTATTGATGACTAGTATCCGTAGTCTTCCCAATGATAAAAAAGCAGATGTTATATGGACATTATCAAATAAAAAAACAAAATTAAAATTGAGACACAGTTTCATACTATACGAGTTCCTGAACATGTTTCCAAATAATCTACTCGCTTACAGGTGTGGAAGCAAGAACTGGTGTAAATATTCGACCAATGCCAAATATAAAGATGGAACCAGCAGAAAATTTGTCAAAACGCTTGGAGTTCACATGGAGCGGGTGGAAATGTTTTAGTCGATTCCAAGTCGGATTTGTCCTAACCAGACACCAAAGTGAAATAGGAACATTATGTAGAGTCCGCTTTATGTGACTCTGGAACAATCCAAAGTTTGAGTAAATTGCGTGTTAACCCATTATTGGATTCCCTTTGTTGGCTTGAATGATTTCAGGAATAACACAAAGAATGCGTACAATTGCAAACATTTGATATAGACACGAAATAATAATAATAATGATATAGCGACGCAGTTAAAGGAATTAATTGAAGCTGACTTTGGGGAGATTCGAACTCAGAACAGTGACATACTTAAGAAAAATACCGTATCATTTCTAAACAACCAGCCCAGTATTTTGATATATACTAGGAGAGTATTTAAATTGCCAATTTAATATTCCTAAATTATATGGAATTTAGACATGAATGTCTCACAAAACCAGACATAAATAAGATTTCGTTAAAATAAACGATTGTATAAGTGAGTAGAATGAATAGGAAGCGTAGAAAATATTTACCTTATTTGTTTATCAACTTAAATACAGAATAGTCAATGAAAATAAACTTGGATTTAATTTGATTAAATATCATAATAATGTGAACTAGTATCCGTAGTCTTCCCAATGATAAATAAATAGACATTTTATCGCAGCAATTATTGAAGACAAATAAACCTTCAAAGCCATAAAATAATAAAGTATAATTGAGGTTGTCGCTTTGGGAAAAGGCTAGCGGGAGTTCGGATATTAAGAGAGGGGAAGAAGAGAAGAATAATATAAATATACAAGAATTAAACATAGACACACACAATTATAGAGTAAGTAGCATATATACATACACACATACATACATATACATACATACACACAAATATATACATACATATACACACATACAGACATACAGACATACATACATATACACACATATATACATACACACATACATATATATATACACACACATATATATTGTGGGGGTGTTTTATACATAACAGTCTCCATTGTATTTTCATAGCGAGCGAAAGGGAGAGAGAGAAAAAAAAGAGTTAGATATATCAATACATAGAAATAAAGTGAAAGAGAGAGGGAGACAAAGGGGGGGGAAATGCTGGTCTTTCATACAAAATGTTATACTGGTGCTTCACTTTAATAGCGGATGTCATATTAACGTTTTCTGGTCATAAAGTCATAGATTTACTTCAGAAGCTGTATATTAGAGAACTTCATTCTACTCAGTGTTTCCCTACAATAACAAATGTTACAAGGATGCTTTTGTGTCAAAGACAATGTCAGAAAGACGCAATAATATCAAATAAAGCAATAGTAGCATTAGCCTGAATTAAAAAAGAAGAAAAACAGAAAGAATGAAAGTAATGTTACTACAGTGCAGCTACGTTATTGGAAAAGCTATAGCACCTCTGTTGCAGTCATCGTTATGGTCATTCGCTGTTGCAAATAATGACATATTTTTCTAACGTCACTGGGGAAAATCTTAGATATGTGTCCTTCTCTTCGATCTTCTACTCCCATAGGAAAAGTAATAAAAGAAAAGTTTCACTGTCATAGTGAAGGTCATAGTTATGATTCGATTACATTGATATGTTGCTCTAAAATATAGAAAGATATGGGCATGTTTGTCGGCCATAGATGTAGACTTCGGAAAATGTATATGTCCTGAATAGCAGGTCGGTACGCTTCTGTCTTTCTCGAATTAATACAGAAGATGATGTGTTTTAGATATATTCTTTCTAGCATATGTGATTTATGATAACCGCTTGGCCAGGTAATAGAAGAAAGTCACGAAGTTGTTCTATCTTTGAGGAAATATAGATTATTTTACATTTGTTTAATTCGACCAACTTTCAATGAATGATTTTTCTAACCGCTATAATTAGAAAATATTAAAACATTAAGCACACTTCCAGCCTGCGACTGCTATTGATTTCTGTATTCATCTTACACTCATATATTAATGTGGTCCCATTAATATAGTTGAAAGTGCACAATGAAGGCAAGAGTCCAACCAGCCGTGTCTGCCAGCTACATTTTGTTCCCCGATGGAATCTTCTGTTTTTCATTTCACAAGTCACTCAATTGTCTTTATGAAGTCGGGACAATTTTAGGGAATTAACATCGTTTTTGAAACTCTGTTTTTCTTTTCTTATTACGAATACATCTTGGTAAACTATCTATATATTGTAAATAAATTTACATTGTACAGCACATGTCAAAACTAGAAAACAAAATACACAAACATAACGTACACACATACACACTCACACATATATACATATATACACGTATACACACACACACATATGTGTATGTGTGTGTGTTTATGTATCAGTGAACTGTTACAAACTCGTCACACTATATTTATCCCATGCTTTGTGAACGCAAGTCTCAGTTATACGCACTATCAACATCTCTCCAGAGATATATAACTTCCACAAATACTTAGCTGGAGCAACATATTACTTCGGTTTCAACTGCAGCAAGACTAAAATTATTATTATCTCTCCATATGCGTGGGAGTTGGAATGTTTGAATACTTCTCATAGCGAACATGTGTATGAGACATAATAAAAATTACCTCACATAATCTGGTTTCCATTCGTCTTGTTAACCCTGAAGATCACAAATGTTGTCTCTTTGTATTTGCTGGTATAATATCTCAACGAATAAGATGTTAAATCTATTCAGTACTTTTTCTCTCCGGCTAATTTTGATTCTGATATCGGCTGTGTGTGATTTTTATTATACCTCGGCTCATAATAAGATCGTGTCGTATCAAGCCAAACAATTACTGAAATTAGGAAACATTGAAATATATGTGAAGGTGATGTTAGTATACTTTCGATTAATTTGAACAGATATCTAATGTGCCTTCACAATTTCAATGTTTGCATGTAAGCTACCATAACTTTTGGAATACTTGAGAGTAGCCGGTTGTAGATCATTGTTGCAAAAGATTCCAGCATTTATCTCTCCCTTATCATTATTCCTTAAGCAATTGAATTGTTTAGCATAGGATTTTTTGGGTTTTTTTTTTCATTTTACAGCTGATTTTCGAAAGACACCGAATTGATTTGAATTTTTACAATTTTCGTCTATAATATAAGTGTCACATTACTGAGAATGGATCCTATACTGCTCACCGATTATGTCTGCTTCATATTAGCACCTATTCTCTGTGTAAAAAATTGATGAACAATGCCATGAGCATCTGAGAAAATTTACTTTCATTGATATCTAAACAAATTTTATGTTTGGAAATATTAAATACAAACCATCAGAATATAGGATTTCTTTTGTTAGTGTGGCTGGTACATTTAAACTCAGCCTCAATATATAGTATGAAGATAACTGGGGAAAAAATATCACTCTGTTGCATCCCAATTGGTGTGCAAAGCGTTGACGATTGTTTATTTTATGCCGGCTCAGTGCGAGGATGTTTGTAATTCCTACTATATTCTGTCACTGTCTAGGAATAACTAATAGTTCACATAAGCTGGTAATGCCGTGTGGCCTCAAATGTCCGATATATGGGCGATACCTAAACAACAGGGGACCAGAAGATACCACATGTGTAAACCTTTTTTTTATATATACAAAATAATGTACAGCATTCAAAATATGTAGAAAAAAAAGTACGCCTTACACAATAGACTACAAACACCAATAGGACAGGAAACCCACTACACATGACCCCCCACCCCCCCTCCCCGGGGAGCCAACCTTCAGACGCGCATTTTCCTTACAGGCATCAAGTTGTAACTTTTTAAATTGATCATCAGCCGCATCAATCTGCTCAGTTTTGGAACGGCTGCAAAGTCATGAGCACAGTTTTTTCTATCCTGACCAAAACCATAAGAGCACACACACACACACACACGCACATATATATACATCCTAGGTTGTGAATCACAAAGAGTGATACAGCGTACACCTTTCGTTAGAAATCGGTGTGTTTTTCTTGCATGTCCCAGCACAGTGGAAGGGAGTATGGCTCCAGCTTATGGTAGTCAATCCTCAATTCATTCATTTTATTGAATCTGAAGAAGAGCTAGACCGTGTCTAATAAGAAAAGATGTGGTCCTGTAGGATTACATAATCGTGCTTATTGCGAGCGGTCCGGCTCAGAAACGGCCGTAATTATCATGGAATAAAAGATGTAAACACTCACTGTTTCTCGTTACTAAATTAAGATTTTACATAATTGTTACAGTTTCGCGTTACCGCCTTTTATATATATATATATATATAGATATAGATATATATATATATATATACATACATATATATACAAACATATATATACACTCATACACGTACACGCAAACATATTCAATTAAACAAGCATGTACTCAGAATTGATCGACCAATAGTCAGAATTAAAGAGAGAACTGGTAGAGGGGAACATAAAGATGTAGAGATTAATATGGAGATTGAGAGAAAGAAATACAGTTACTAAGTCAGGGAAAGCAGGTGATATAAAGTAGTCTATTCTCTATGTAATTATAAATGGTGAGAACAGTTAACATTAATACATGGATAAACTTGCCGATATTCTTACTAACTGTTGTTACATAATTCAAAATAAGAACGTCTGCGATCAACGATTCTCTAACAGTGACATTTTTTCTTTCGTCCGGTTATTTTTTTCTTCACACACAGTGTATCAAGGAAAGTGGTATCTAATGTGTACTTCCTTTTCTAAGATGGCTGGATGTGATTTGAAGGAAATTTGCTTTCTATTTTTAGCAGATCGAGGACCTCATACAGGTACCCTATTTTGGAACCTTCTTTAATATTTAAAATATCAGTATCATGAATAAATCCCGATATATATACGTGATTGATAATTTAACAATATTTTCGATTTCATAACGAAAGGTCATTAAATGTTATTGCCGTTGACGTATCTCATTCAGTGAGAACTCTGAGTAGCGAGAAAGTGAATTAGTTAATTCGTACAAACAAATATACTCTATAACATGTGTTGAGTACCTCTTTCTCGTGTTTGATTCCTCCAAAGCATACTCTTCTACTCTTTTACTTGTTTCAGTCATTGGACTGCGGCTATGCTGGGGCACCGCCTTGAAGTCGATTAGATCGACCCCAG
>JAOPJM010000260.1:0-14171 GCA_027124095.1 Muusoctopus leioderma | reverse complement strand
GGTTGATAGCTTCAGTTACCTAGGTGACCTAATCAGCAGTGGTGGAGGGTGCTCTGAAAGTATAGTAGCCAGAATAAAAATAGGGTGGAAAAAGTTTAGGGAGCTGTTACCTCTGCTGGTGACGAAGGAATTCTCTCTTTGATCGAAGGGTAGACTGTATGATGCATGTGTACGAAGTGCGATGTTGTATGGTAGTGAAACTTGGGAATTGAATGCAGAGGATGTGCGAAGGCTGAAAAGAAATGAAGCAAGTATGATATATATATATATATATAGTGCAAAAATTGGAAATATGTAGAAATAATATACAAGTGTGTTAGTATACCGGTATACTCTGGAGATACATACCCACAATTATTGTCTAGTTTATACATATGGTAAGGTCTCAGATATGTAATATAGTGAGTTGAAAAACTTCGATTAACTGAGATTTTCCATGCAATTAATAGACAAAAACTCCCATCAGGGATGTTTAAAATTTGAAAACAACAACCAAGGGAGATAACTCCAATAATATCAGCCAACCAAAACTTTTGTGAAATAAAGATGATGCAGGCAGGAGTGGATCTTGTCTTTAAGGCCAACTAATAAAAGCAACAGACATGTTTTGATCTTATTAGATCTCCTCCTCATCGAAGCATACTCAGCTCATTTGACAAGACCAAGAAGTGATTAGTATATAGAGAAATAGAGGGAATGATGTAGTGACGCTGATTGTCTAGTTTAACTTGTTAAAAAAATGAATGTTTAGCAGAAAGATGTAGGTAGGAACGTAGTTCTAGAAGGGTGTAATTCTGTGAAGTGTGTATCGCATTAATTATTATTAGTCATGAGATACTGAAATGTCTCCAGGATATTTGATAGAATTTATGACCAGCTAAATGGTGGAATAAATAGAGAGGAACTACTTGAGTTCAAAATAACTTCTGGTTCTGGTGAAAAAGTCCAGTTTATTGGACTGAATTGAAGTAGGTCTGTTTCAGGAGAATATTCAGATGATATTTTTGGAGTAGAGGTGAATTTATCTTCGTTAGTTCTCTCAGAATGTTAGCTTCAATTCTCTTTTAACAACTAATTACATTTCAATGTGGACAGAGATCAATAGGAAGCAAAGATTTTTCTAACTGTAAATCATTAACACATATCTTTTTTTAAAACATATTTACCCTCACTGCCATGTCACATGGCCAACATTATATCCCACCACCTCTATCATGTGACATGGGTGAACCAACAAGGGAGCCTCTACGTGGTTGCTTGTCATGCTAGAAATAGCAACCAAATCTCCCTCAAATCATACCCTACCATCTTAAAAAAAAGACACATTGGATAATGTAGTCCTGGGTTACATGCTCATAGGAAAAAGGCGAGATGGTCACGGATGGAATACCTTTGATTATAGGTCTGCCCAATTAGGATTGAACTGGGGCTAAACAACAACACAAACAACCAACTCTATGTATGACACACAGCCATTACCATGTTATACTATTACCACCACTACCACCACCACCATGTTACCTCGCTACCATCCCCATATCATACCACTACGAACACCATGTCACACATCTACCACAATGTCATATCACCTCCAACCCCATGTCATTCCATGATCATGTGACACCATCAACACCAATGAGAAAGCAAGAGATCTTCTGCATGGTTGTTCGGTCTGCTAGAATAGCAGCTAAATTCCCTCAAATCACACCCTACTGTCTTAAAAATGAAGGACACACTGGACAATGTAGTCCTAAATACACAAAAAAGATGGGATAATCACAGCTGAAATGCCTGTAATCATAGTTTTGCTAGATCAAGACTAACTTGGAGCTAAACAACAACAGCAACCATCAACATCACATTCCTACCAAAACCATGTACACTACTACAACTATTACCATGGTTGCTGCTACTACAACCATTAAACCATTACCAACACTACTATTACTACCACCACCACCACCACCATCACTACCCTATTTACCATTAATATTCATAATCTTACCATTCTACTATCACTTCCACTGCTACCACCACTACCATATATAAATACCTTCCTCTATGTGTTCACTCGACCAGCTAGAAATAGCAGCCAAATCTCCCTCAAACCACTCCCTACCATCTTAATAAAAAGGACACATTGGCTTATGTAGTCCTGGTTACACAATTCTTGAAAACAAATGACAGGATGGTCATGGTTTGAAAGCCTTTTGATCATAAGTCTGCACAATCTGGGCTGACCTAAACAACAACAACAACAACAACAAAAATCTTCACTTTCACCACCACTATCAACTCTGCTACCTTTCTTCCACTACGACTCCTCTCTCTAATTCTTCTTTTACAACTCCCCCAACCACTCACTCTCTCTCTAGTATTTATCTTCTACTAGCCATCACAACTACTACTACTACTACTACTACTACTACTACTACTACTACTACTACTACTACTACTACTACTACCATATCGTCACCAGCTATACTCTTACTATCAGCCACCACCTCTAGCAGTACAACCATGTCTACCCTTAACATCCTCCACCAGTACTAATATCACCACTACCAATACCACCACTACCTATACCACCACTAGCTATACTATTAGCACTAATACTACCTTTACTAGTAGAATATTTTCTAATAAAGAAATGCTGGTAGATCTACTACTAAAAGTGACAGAAAGCATTAATTTTATAATGGTTTAAAAGAAAATTAACTGAAAAACAGAGGGCCCAGTTCCACACGATACCGCATCATCAAATTAATATGAATTATTGAGCTATATAAATGGTGAAAGTGAAATATTTTTGTGTGAAAACACCTCACCGAACCTATGTTTCTTACCTGTAAATTTCATAAAAATAAGCTGCAGAAAATCCGTTTTTAGGCATTTTCTGCTCAATCATTACAGGACTTACAAAATTTGGTACAGGATGTTAAGAGTTAATAGAGGAAAGGGAGTTTTTTTATAAATAGAACGAAAGTATAATTGGCAGAGTCATGAGAGTCACGGATAGAATGCCTTGCAGTATTTGTTTCAGCTCTCTCAACTTTGCATTTCATCCTTTTGAGGTAAATAAATAAAGTACCAGTACAGAGTGGTTGATTGGCAGAATTGTTATAGTATCAGACAGGATACCTTGCGATAACTTTTCCGGCTGTTTGCATTCTGATGGCAATACCCGTGACGACACTGGTGCCAAGCTGTATCGGCCCTTGCCTTTCCCTTGAATAACATCGGTGGTGTGGAGAGAGCAGACTTGCATGCATGAATAACTATTGGTCTTCCAGAAAAAACCTTGCCCAGGCTTTGGAGAGGAAATTTCCAGGTGCAGATCCATAGTCTCAGGAGACATACAGAGGCCACAGATAGTTAAGTAACTGGAACTCAGTATATTACTGCTGCTTAAGTTACTATACTGGCTCCTATGATGAATAAAATATCAATTTGAACCTTGTTAAAGCTGAACACAAGGTCTACAAAGTGTTTAATCTAGTCTTCCAGCCTCTGTCAAGGTGGAGTTAGAAATGGGAGTAGAATGGGAATAAGAAGTAAAATAATATTGATAATAATTGTTTTCTAACTTAGTCACAAAGTCACATTTTTTGAAGGAGGTGATTTAGATGATGTAATTAATAATCCCAGCACTTAACTGGTACTTATTTTTATTGAACGTAGAGGGACGAAAAGCAAAGTTGGCTTCGGTGGGATTTGAACTCACAATGGAAAGTGCTGTAACAAAATACTGCAAAGCATTTTGTCTAGTGCTCTATTGATCCTGTCATCTACTGCCTTGTTGCCATTCATGCTATGACAATGTATAGTTTAGCTGTCTGTTACAGGTTAAGTTTGATTTAAACTGGTGGTGAGAGAGGAAAGTGTATGTCAATTTGCACCAGCAAATCTGTTGTCTTACCAAATTAAATTGGATATTGAGTGGAAACAACGATTGTAACAGACATATAACTATAGTGTAAATATGGATATAACAAAAACAGCAGCAACATCGGGGTGGGGGTGGGTGTGGAAGCACTGTTTAGATCCTGTGGTACAGACACAGAGATAAAATGGTGAAAGCTGACGAACCAACTAGAAATAGCAGACAAATTCTCTCAAATCACATCCCTACTGTGTTAAAAAAGGAAGAACACATTGGACAAGGTCATAGATATACAGAAAGATGGGATGCACATGTCTGCTAAATAAGGGCTGACCTGGGGTTTAAACAACAACAACAACCAAAAATTTGTGGATTGAATGTCCAGCTTTTTGCCAGTCTAGATGACTTAGTTCAGACACATCTATGAAAGAGCTATTATATATGGAAAGTGGTAGCTTAGTATTACTGAGGGACATCCTTAGACATTTGCATTAATAAATGAGAAGGCAACAGTAGCCAGCAACAACAGTAGTTCAATAACAACATCAATGATTTGTTGAATTGGCACAAAGTTTTATAAGCATGGGATAGATGATTAAATCTATTCCTAGGTAATTTTTTTCATCAAACTCTAATGGAGTAAAAGACAAAATCAACCATGGCAAGATTTGAAACCAGAACTTAGAGGGAAGTAACTAAACACCACCACCACCACCACCACCACCATCACCATCACCACCACCACCACTACCAACACCACCACCATCATCATCATCGTTGTTTTTACATCTGCTTTCCCATGCTGGCATAGGTTGGACAGGAGTTTTTGAGGCAGTGTTTTATGGCTGGATACTTTTCCTGTTTTATGGCTGGATACTTTTCCTGTTTTATGGCTGGATACTTTTCCTTTTAGGTGCCTTTTATGGTGTACCTATTCTAAAAACTGGGTACACATGGTATTATTATAATACATTTAATCTGATACTCAACCAAACAATTTGCCATCCTTTAATGACAAGAAGAAGAACAACAATGATGATGATAATGGTGGTGATGTTTTATTACAAGGGTACAAAAAACGCATTATATCACAAAATATTATAATAAAAAAATAACCTAGTACAACATAAAATTGTCAAGAGAACTAAAATGGGGAGTTATATCATCATCATCATCATCATCATCATCATCATCATCATCATCATCCTCATCATCATCATTATCATTATCATTATCATTATCATTATCATTATCATTATCATCATCATCATCATCATCATTACCAATACCACCACCATCATCATCACCCAAACCACCACCACTGACGTCTCATTATTGTTGTTCTTATTGCCATCCTCAGCTGTTGTTTTTCATCATCTCCATTGTTGTCATTAACATAATTATCATCTCTATTATCATCATTATTTTACCACTACTTTCATCTGTTTTACCATTCTGGCATGGGTTAGAAAGACAATGAATATACCAAAGCTTGAACTTATAATCCTAGATGAATCAGCTCAGCAATTTAACCACTAAAAGTTTTGGATTCTGAGTAAAAACAATATCATGATTCTATTATCTATTAAGTACTTAGCAATTGTAACCCAAACAAAGACAGATTTTCTTTATTTGTATTCTTTCCTAAGTTTTGATCTTATATCATGTCTCTGGTAAGTAAAATGAGTATTTGTCAAAATATTTTAACTGTCATACAGTTATGTATGTGGAAATATAGAACCCATTAATTCAGGTTGAAATAGAAATTGTCATTGTTTACTTTCATTTGTAGTTTGTCTATTATTCAATTCATGGATGAAAGTGAATACTGCCAAGTGCATAACAATGGTTGTTATAGATGTTGATCTGTAGTATTGCTTAAATCCATGTTTCGTATTGATTGCACACTCTGTGTAGGTTTCTTCTATGGAGCTCAACAATACAACAGTGAGCAAACTTAAGAGAGATATTTGGACAATTTCAGTGATAGCCAAAGAATTGAACAGGCTATAAAATTTTGCATTAATCAAATAGTAAGCCATTACTATCAACTGATTTTGGTAAAGTATCAAAATATGGAAAAATAGTGTTGTTTATAATAAATATCAAATGCTTCATATACACATGCATAATATAAAGCATTATTTATGGGAGGCTACAACAAACAATCCTTTTCTGCCAGGAATGTTTTCATATGAATTTAAAAAAGAAAGAAAAAGAAACTTTAAATCACTGGATTCTTTTAGAAATTTTCTCTCCAAATAAAATATTTTTCTTCTTAAACCAATATTAAAAAACAGATATATTAAGGTACATATGAAATTGTTTTCAATGTACAGTCAAATATTAAACACTGAACCACATAGAGGAAGTTGTTTCCAGTTTTAGCTAGCAAGACAAGTAGAGCAATATAATATGTCTTGATTTGAGGCATAAGACAATGTTAATGAATAGGTGAGCTTATAATCCGGCACTACTCTAATAGTTCAACTGTTGTAATTCTTATTAAGTAGCAACAAAGAGATTCTCTAGTTGAAGAAAAGACAGACTCAATGAAGCATGTGTAAGATGGGTTGCTGTTATGTTGTTATGTAGCCTCAGGTCTACCCTGATTGAGCTGACCCATGATCAACATCTTGTCATATTTTCAGACATAGTATGCTATTAGTTTATTTAGGACAACAACATTATCCAGTGTATGTCCCTCTGTTTTCAACACAGTAAGGTATGATTCAAAGGAGATTTGGCTGCTATTTCTAGCTTGTCAAGCGACTGCTTAGAGAGTCCTTGGCATGGAACATAGTCATTAGAGAGGATCAGCAATGTATGAAGAGAAATAGAATGAGTGGCAACAAGCAGATATATATATATAGTAAGGTAATGGGGCAATATTGAGGACAGTTATAGTGTTTAACATCTTACAAACTGTATCACCATAGATGTAGAAATAGGGATGACAAACACCACCAGCACCACCACTGCTGCCATTAACCATTAACAATAGCAGAAACAACAACAACAACTGTAGTATCATAAATAATATTAGCATCATCATTAAAAACATTATCTACCCTAAGCCAATGACAGAATCTCTACATGGTCGCTCAATCTGCTAGAAGTAGCAGCCAAATCTCTGTCAAATCACACCCTACCCTCTTAAAGAAAAGAGAATGTATTCCTAGCTACACAAGAAGACATGATAGTCACAGCTGGAATGCTTTTGATCATAAGTCTAGTCAACGACGGATGACCTGGGATTAAACAACAACAGCAACAACATCTACCCATCCTTTCTAGAATATTTGTACAGTTTTCTTTTGAGTTTTCTAATAATTAACAAAAAAGAAGCGACAACAACAATACAAAATCAGCAGCATCAATAACAACAACATTGACAAGAGTAACAATAGCAACATCAACAACTACAACAGCAATAACACACAACACCAACAATGAGCCAACTACATGAGCCAATGATGGAGCCTCTATATGGTTGCTCAACCTCCTAGAAATAGTAGTCAATTCTCCCTCAAATCACACACCTACTGTCTTAAAAAAAGGACACGTTGGATACTGTGGTCCTAGGTTTCCTGTACACAGGAAAAAGTCAGGATCGTCACGGCTGGAATGCTTTTGATCATAGGTCTGCTTGATCAGGGTTAACCTGGGTCTAAACAAGAACACCAACAAAAACTACAGCAGCACATGCCAACAAAGAAGCCTCTATGTGGTCATTCAACTCACTACAAGTAGCAACCAAATCTCCCTCAAATAACACCCTACCATCTTATTGGAAGGACACATTGGGTTATATAGTCCTAGATCCACTATGCCTGGAAAGATAAATAGAATGGTCATGGCTGGAAAGTCTTTCATCATAGGTCTGCAGGTTCAGGTCTGACCTGGGGCTAAACAACAACAACAACTACTACTACTACTACTACTACTACTACTACTACTACTACTACTACTACTACTCTATTTGATTTTAAGAGTTTTAAGGCCTGATATTATATATTATATTTTCTTTGATATCGTCCGTTACATGACTATTCTCTATTATGTCATGATAGCATATAAGAATACAATTCTAACAGAGCCTAATACAATCGGAAGGATGAAAAATATAGCGGACTTCGGCAGAATGCAACAGTACGCAACTGAATACCGTAAGATATTTTGTCCGACACTCCAATTATTCTGACAATCCACTGTCTTTATTATTGGTAATAGAGTTATTGCGTCTGTAAATGTTGCTAACTCTGATCTTATTATTTTGCAGTTGATAACCGATACACAAAACACCTGATAGTATAGATCGAAACCATTGTAAGAAAGTGAAGTATGGAAGTTATGATCACAAAGGAACTTCTGTTCTTAGGTTACTCAGACACTCAAAAGTTTACTAAATATGCCATTTGAACTCAGACTTGACAAACAAATTACTTCCTTTCTGCCCCTACCACGGGGTAGAGCATCGGAATAGGTTTGTGGTCATCGGGCGTCATCAATACTTGCATGTCCATACAGTCCCCACGCTGCCACATGTTATTTCGTGTCATATACGTGCTCACCACCTGCCCATATACTGTGCCATCGGGACCCATACATTCATACATGTGTATATAATCGCCTTATAATCACCTTGTAACTCAGCTTGAGTTTTCAATTGTCTTCTAATCAATGTAAGGTTTAATGTACACACAGCGCAGAAAATTGTTGTTAAAATACCAGATTTTCAGAATAATATTTTGAGGTGTGCATAACATGTTATCTTCCTGATTTCGTAACCATGTGTCACCTGGTGCTTCTGTTACACAAGCTCTTCATTCTTGTTTCTACTTTGAACCATATTATAATTGTGGCTCAGCATTCCACTGAAAGGGAAGACAGTTGTTGAAAAAAATCAGTTGTCGAAAAAAAAATAAGTTGTCGAAATATATATATCAGTTTTCAGAAAAAGTATGTATGCCAGTTAAAACTGAAGATCGGCCTCGTGGTCAGCAGATTTGAATTATTTATCGTTACTAATAATAGTGCCTAGAAGAAAGAACCACACACTCTCCATGAGGCATATTTTAGCGAAAATGAAGGACTGCTATTGCTTACTGTAATTGTGGTTTCCATCATACTTCTTCTGGCAACACACACGAGAAAGGCACCTGCTATTTCTATTTGCACGCCAACAGTTTTCATATGTTGTAACTAAATTCGTAAGATGCTCCATTCATTATATAATTATATATACATTACATATACATTTCCAACATCATATGTTCTTCCATATGGTATCACTAACGATAATCGTTTTTGTTATATCTTGATAAAGGTAATATTAATTTCAAACATTGGGGCAAGGCTATAGTCAGGAAGGCTATAGTCGATTAAATCAACTCCAGTACGTGACTGGTACATTATGTTATCGACACCGGATATATGAAAGGCAAATTTGATATCGGAAGAATTTTGCATTTGCATCTTTCGCTACATTTCATTTAATTATTTGCTCGTTGATGATGTATAAATATAAGTACTTGATGTTGTAGATTGAAACCATTTTATTAAAGTGAAGCATGGCTGTTACGATCACAAACAAAATATGTCGTTAATTGATTCAGGTATTCAAAAGTTTACAAAATATACCATTTGAACTCAGGCGTAACAAACGTATACCAACTCGGCTTTCTGCCCGGCGGTAAAATACTAATTACTTTCTTTTCTGCACCCGCCCACATCCATAATGGGTTACACCTTTGTAATCCTCAAGGGTTATCAGGACTTGCTTGTCCATAGAGACCTCGCCCAACCCCATGTTATTTCCTGTCACACCACACTCATCACTTACCCGTACAGTCCCATAAAGGTCCATATATCCATGCATATATATGATTACTTTGTGTCTGAGGTTGAGTTTTCATTGTCATCTAATCGATGTACGCTTTAATGTAACACACAATCCAACGTATACCTGCACTACAATAGCACGGGAAAATTGTTGTTTAAATATCCAATTTTTCAAAATAATTATATTTTGAGGTACGCACAACAGACTTTATATCCCTAGTACCGTAATTATATGTCACCTGGTGGTTCTGCTACAGAAACTCCTCATTCCCGTGTATGTTTAGAAGCACATTATAGTTTTAACTCAAGCATTCCACTGAAAATAAAAACATGTTGTCAAAAACCAAAACAAGTTTTCGAAAAGACATGTATTTCATGTATAGATTTTCCGAAAATCTATGAATGATAGTGAAAAATGAAGATCAAATTCATGGCCAGCAGATTTGAATTATTAAGAGTTACTCAATAACTATTTTGAAGAGCCTCTACTACCTAGAGGAATGAACCACACGCACTCACCATGGAACATATTTTAGTGCCAATGAAGGTTTGTTATCGTTGTAATTGTGGTTTCCATCATTCATCCTCTGACAACCAAGTGGTTAAGCCGTTACCCTAGTTCATAATTCTCCTTGCCCATCAACACTTTTCAAATGTTGTAACTAAATTCGTACACCTATCCTCTTCATTACATCGCTACATGTACATCTCCAACATCATAAGTTCTTCTATATGGTATTACAAATGATAATTTGTTCTTTTATCATGATATTGTTAATATTAATTTCGAGCATTGGCACATAGCCACATATTTTCAGAAAGTCTGTAGTCAATTAAATCGACTCCAGTAGGTGAATGGTATATTATTTTATCGACACCGGAAAGATGAAATGCAAAGTAGATATCGGAAGAGTTTATGCTGAGAACTTATCCTTAGAATTTATACTCAGAACGCAACGGTACGTAATTAAATACGGCAAGTCATTTTCCGACGCTCCATTAAATCTGACAATCCACTGCCTTTATTATTAGTAATAGTATTATTACGTTTGCATCTGCTGCAACTTTTGCTCTTATATTTTTGTTATTGATAATGGATACATATAAACACTTGATAATTTAGGTTGAAGCTATATTATGAAAATGAATTATGGCAGTTAAGATCACAAACAAGATATGTTCTTCAAGGATTCAGGCACTTAAAGTTTACAAAATATAACCTCTGAACTCAGACGTAACAAATGTATAGTAACTGGGAAGTTTGCTCTGCACCTCGATACTAATTACACTCCCTTCGCCCCTCCCCCCACAATGGAATACAACTTCCGTTTAACTTCAAGGGTCATCCAGACTTATTTGTCCATAGAGAACCCGTCCGACCACATGTTATATCCTGTCACTCCACACTCATCACCTGCCCGTACTGTGCCATACATGTCCATAAATGCATACATATATATATGATCATTTTGTATCTGAGGTTGAGTTTTCATTGTCATCTAATCAACGAACGCTTTAATATACACACAATCCAGCGTTCTGAGTTTAAATTCTTCTGAGATCAACTTTGCCTTTCATCTTAAAATACCCGATTTTTCACAATAATGTTATTTTGAAGTGTGCACAACACACTTTATCATATTTCTAGTGCCGTAATTATGTATCACCTGGTGATTCTGTTACAAAAGCTCTTCATTCCGGTGTATGTTTAGAAGCACAGTATAATTTTAGCTCAGCATTCCACTGAAAAAAACAAACATTTCAAAAAGCAAAATCAGTTGCGAAAAGAAAACAAAAAGCCTCAGACTGTTATATCATTTTATGTATAGATTTTCAGAAAATGTATGAATGATACTGAAAAACTGACGAGCAGATTTCAATTATTAAGAGTTACTCAATAACTATTTTGAAGAGCCTAGAGGAATGAACCACACACTCTCCATCGAACATATTTTAGCGTGAATGAAGGGTTGGTATTGCTGTAATTGTGGTCACCATTATAATTCTTCTAAGAACCAAGTGGTTGAACCGTTACCATAACTGCTATTTCTTCTTGCACATCAGAAATTGCCATATTTTGCAACCAAATTCTTAACCTTCTTCATTCGATCGCTACATATACATCTCCAGCATAATATATAGCACCATGTGGTGTCACTAATAATAATCGTGTTAGTTTATCTTGATATTTGTTATATTGATTTTAAACATTGGCACAAGGACACACATTTTCTGGAAGGCTATAGTCGATTAAATCGACTCCAGTACGTGACTGGTACATTATTTTATCGATAGCGGAAAGATGAAAGGCAAAGTTGATCTCAGAAGAATTTAAAATCAGAACGCAAAGGTAATCAACTAAATACTACAAGGGATTTTCTCCAGCAGTCTAATTATTCTGACAATCCACTGCCTTTATTATTTGCAATCTGTTGGCAGTTAAGATCACACACATGATACGAAATATAATTCTGTTACTCAGCGACACGAAGGTTTAGACAATATAACACAGAATAGATTTATTCTGAGCCTTATGAACAAGAACAGAACAAACATTACGAAGACAAAAAAAAAACAACTTCTATCTAATGAGAATAAAAACTATGGAATTGAAAACAAACGAGACACTTTTAATGTGTCATTTAACTTGGTACGAATCTAATACTTGTAGAAAACAAATTATACTGGAATATTGAAAGGGCAGGAATTCAAAACTATGAACATTTTAACTCAGAATCCAGAACAGTACTTTCAAATTGTTTATCCGAGTTCCCTAAAGTATCTGCAACTCTCCTGAAACAATTACTGTTATTTTCTAACATAGGCACACAGCCACCATTTTGTGTAAGTGGTGAAGCGATGCGTTAAATTATACATGAATATATAAAGATTTCAAAGGGTGAAACGTGAGTAGTACCAACACCTCTGAGAATGTGTGTAACTATATTGCAACACAAAAAGGATAATATTTTCATGGTTCGATCAAGTATGGGAGACAACTCCGAACATGTTTCGGTAATATTCTGACTTCATAAGCTTTCACCGTATTCGATGATGTAGGGGTGGAAGGAATCACTAAGTAAACATACGGGATTATATAGTCATTAGTATACGAAACTAGACTTGTTTAGAGAATAGAATTTCCTATCTGTGCTATCCTGAAATTATCCTTCATTTTAGAATATACCAAATCTGATTTGATGGGTAGAATTTAAGCTCAACGAAAGCTATTCAAATGCACGGTGGGTGTCTGATTGATAGTTATGCCATGTTACATCAATATATCAATATAATGGGAGAATGCCAAGATTACCTGACGGATATTAATATTGATTTTTTTCTATAAGAAAGCGTGAAATACTGAAACCCATAAAATTAAAAATAAATATATCCCCAGAGCCGAAATCAACATTTCGCTCTCCATAACTTTTTTTAACCTAAATTTTCTTTAACCTTATTTTCTGTTTCATTTAAAATACCCTGATGACTTCTTTTTCCCAATCAAAATAAATCTTTGCGCACATAACGTAAACTGAATCCAAGCATGCAATATATTCCTATCTGCTTTTTTTTCGCTTTTTCTTATTTACTCTTTTTTTCTTTCTTTGTCTTTAATATTTTCCCTCTTTCTTTATACATCTTTCTTTCATCCGTATTCCTCTTTTCCACCTCAGTCATCTATTTCCTACGACGATTTATTTTTTAAATTTTTTACTCAGCGTAGTCTTTCATGTTTTTTTTTTTAAATTATATTTCTTTCTGCAAATTGTTTCACTTCTATTCATTCTACCATTTTTTTCAGTATTTATTTTATAGTTTTCAGTCTCCTTCTTATTTTCTCTCTCCGCTAGTTCATTCGTTCCTTCATTTCAGTTTATTTTTTGATTATTTTTGCTGTATTTCCCATATTTGTTCTTTTTAGTTTTCTCTTATTCTAGGTTTGTCTGGTTTTCTTCCTTTTATTTTAAAATTCATTCAAACTTTTATACTTCCATTTACTTTAATTCTAGTTTTCAAGTTTCTTTTCCTTTAATGTTCATTTTATTTTCTACCAGATTTGCTTCCTTTCCATTCCTGCTACGATATCACACATTCTTTTCTTCACTTCATACCTTAAATTAATTTCCAAAACCAGCAATAATCCGTGTCCATCGCTACCAATATCAGGAATCAATTCCCCAAACCAATCAATTTTAAATAACATTTATTTTCTTTATATTCCTTGCCCTCAGTTACCAAGGAAAATGTGGAGGTGAGATATTTTCTTGAACTCCATCAGATATCCCCTTCTCATAGAAATAATAATAATCAAGGGAATAACAACAATAACAACAACTACAAAATATAAGACTAAAACCACCACAATTATAATAATAATAATAATAATAATAATAATAATGATTTCTTTTATTGGCCACAAGGGCCTGAAAAACATTAAGGACGA
>JAOPJM010000252.1:17081-20459 GCA_027124095.1 Muusoctopus leioderma | reverse complement strand
TACATACATACATACATACATACATACATACATACATACATACATACATACATACATACATACATACATACATGTGTTTGTGAAAGAAGGAGTTTCTCTGAAACATATATTTTCAATATAGTTTCTAATATAGCCACAATGACTTAAATTTGTGGGGAGGCGAACTCTCGACTCTATCGGACCCAGAACGTTGCTGGTACTTTATTTTATCGAGACCGGATGAACGAAAGGCAACACTGACCTCCACAGGATTTGAACTCAGAATCTACAGGGCAAGAACAAATGCCGACAGGTACTTTGTCCGACTCTCTAGCGATTCTTCCAATTACATGTAAGAATATAAATTCTTCTTTAATATTGTATTTAGGGTGAGATTGTGAAGTAGAATTTGAACATAATTGTTCCTACCATAGGCACAAGGCCAACAACCCCAGTGCTTAACTGGCACTTTATTTTATCAACCCCCGGAAGGATGAAAGACAAAGTCGACCTCGGCAGGATATGAACTCAGAGCGCAGTGAGTAAGAACGAATACTTCGAGGAATTATTTCCGAGGCGCTAACGACTCTGCCAAAAAAACATAATGAAAGGCAGATATATACGTCAGAGTGTGACGATATGGGGGAGTTAGAGAAAGACAGATTGGATATTAAATAGATAGAGAAAGAAATTGAGGTAGAGGTTATGAAGGAGATATAGAGAAAGAGATAGATATATATGATATGAAAGAGATAGATAGACAAAGAGAGACAGAGAGGATATAAGAGAAATAAAAACAGAGAATGAAACAGAGGGTATGAAATAGATAGAGATAAAGGATATGATATTTCCATTACAGTTTATTACACAACAACAACAACAACAACAACAACAGCAATAATAATAATAATAACATTATTAACAATAATAATAATTTCTAATTTAGGCACAAGGCCAACAACCCTAGTACTTGACTGGTACTTTATTTTATCGACCCCGGAAGGATGAAAGGCAAAGTTGACCTCGGCGGAAGATTTCTAATATAGTCATAAGGCATGGTGATGTAACAGTCAATTATATCGACTACAGTACTTCACTGGTAACTTATTTTGTCGACCCCGGAAGGATGAAAAACAAAATCGACCTCGGCTGGATTTGAACTCAAACCATAAACGGACGCAAATAAGTATCGCAAGGAATTTGATCCGTCATTCTGCCGATTCTGCCTCTCATGGCCCTTTTAATGATATTGATTTCTTAGATAGACGCAGGGCCACCAATTTGGGAGGGAGGGACAGCAATGCTGACCCAAATAGAACGACAATTTAGAACGACCAGAAAAAACAAAATGACTGACGAATTGATCAATAAAAACGAATGGTAATATAGAGATATCGGATAAAATAACCGTAAAAGAACACGAGAACAGAATAACAAAATTTTAACAACACCAGACAGAGCCCACACAGAGTTAATAAAGACATCAACAGAATAATAATTTAGTGAAACCGGACATGATAACCGACGAATTGGCCAATGAAAAGCGACAATACAACAATAATCAATAAGCCACCACCCCCAACAAAATAATATTTAGAAACTAGCCAATTGAACACGATAGCCACACAGAAAAACGAATCCGCCTGATTGTATACAAAACCAGTTTGAAATAGCGAAAATAACAATTACCTGAAGGATCGCAGTGGCGTGTAAATAGAACCGTGAGAAAAAGAATTCGGTTTAAATATGTATGAACGTAAGAATGTATAGGAAGGAAATACACATGAGTGTAAATATTCCAGAGAAAATGAACCCAATGAATGAGATAGATAGATAGATAGATAGATAGATAGATAGATAGATAGATAGATAGATAGATAGATAGATAGATAGATAGATAGACAGAAAAGATTGAAGGCATCATAAGAGGTAAATGGATAAGGAATAGATTCAAATTAATTTAGTTCACAATTACATACCAAGAAACCCCTCATTACAACATATATTAGACAGGTTTTGTTTTAGTATTGACCATCTATGTATGCCACCAATGATTTAGAGAAACAGTAGAAAGTCAGCTAGATCATCTTTGGGTTTACTATTGTAGTAGTGTAGGTTATCCAGAGTTTCAGACTTTTTCCTGTGGACTAAAATTACAATTTAGCTAATGATGTATATTAGTTAAGTTTATATATTTTTTTTAACTTGTCCCAGTTTCAGGAGGTTCAAAGTATTGATTTTACAAGGACTAGATTATTAATTTAGATTAGAGAGAAATAAGTGAGAGTATTATTAACAGAAATCATTATTATTAATATCATTCATTGCAAGTGTAATTGCGAGATAGTACATTTTCAACAAAATATGTAATACATTTTCAATTGCTTGATCAAAGCATTTCCCTAAGGTCACTGATGTCTTTGAGAAGGTCCTGAATTGTATAATTTTCTCCAATTCTTTATAAACTTGGAGGTATTATCAGTACTTATAGCAAATCTTGATAGATAGTAGTAATTCCTTTGTTAATTGAGCCCATGTTTAAATTGGCCAGATTTTTATTCCAGGGTTAGGTGTCATACCTCGTAGTATACTAATTCTATTGTGAAAAACATTAGCCCAAATCTCCCATATATACCACTTCCTTATATCTCTAAAATCTCATGACTAAATTAAAAAGCTTTTATTTATTATTTTGTTATTATTAATGATAAATAATCAGGCAATGAAATGCAGAAATAGTAGAGCATCAGGACTAAATGCTAAATAATATTTAGTTTTGTTTTTCTATGTTCTGGGTTCAAATTCTACCTGGGTCAATTTTGCCTTTCATCTCCCAGAGTCAATGAAATAAATACTTAGGCATATATTGGGATTATTCTATTGACTGTCCCTCTATCCAGAACATTTCTGTCTTGTTTTAATTACTAATGTTGTTGTTATATGTCTTAATACAGTAATAATGTATTCTTTTGTTTTTACATAAGAAAGAAACTTGATATTTCAGGAGATTGAGAAAGGGAATTTGAGATGTTCAAGCCTTTGTTAAGAATACAGTAAAATTGCTTCAGAGTTGAAACTGGATTGTGGACTCAACTCTACTAAAAGTACCATCAAACTAAAATATTGTTTAGATTAAATTTTTAGAATAGATAAGTGTCCTGTCTCTTTTGAGATATTTATCTTTCATCTTTGTGCAAGTGAAATTAATCAAGCGAAATTCGAAAATAAATAACATATGCAATTTCTACTAATACAATGCTTGATTTTCCTTACTGACTTCATAAAAATATTATTTGAAATTTAAAAGTAGAATCAGTTGAGACAAATTGAGGAAAGAGTTTAGCAAATAAAATTGTATGATTTCATATATTTTATGAAATATTCATTAACATGTAGTAG
>JAOPJM010000252.1:9581-12081 GCA_027124095.1 Muusoctopus leioderma | reverse complement strand
TCCAAAACTTTTACTGAGATAAGGTAGATGGATTGATTTGTTTATATTGTTAATTGGAGTTATTATGAAGGTACTTCTGCTTCCAATGACATAACTAAAGAGAACCACCAAGTTGAGTAGATGAGTAAAAGGAAGCTTGTTAACATTAACAATTTGTTTGAAGGGCCAGAATACAACATTGCAATAAGAAAGGGGCAGTCAATTTTTTATCATCTGTTAAATAGAAATGTCCTGCTTTCACTACAACTTCAGTAAAATCAAAAGCTGAAAGTCAGATTTAGTATTTAGATCAGTTCCCAGCTCATCTTCGAAATGTTCTTTACGAGTTCAAACAAAAATTTCCTGGTGATTGAGACATAACAGATGATCAGATAGAGATCAAATGTTGGGAAATTCGAAACTAGAACAGCTTTAGTATCAATGAATTACAAGATTGGCTGAAAAAGTGACTTCTAACCAAAAATATAACTGAACAATAATTCTTTATTATCTGGCAGCAAACTGTTGCCAGAGTGAATGACTGGCTGTGGTTGTGAAAATTGCTGCTGAAATTAGATCTGCTACCTTTAAAAACAGTAGCTTGTGGTAATTGTTATAGATGTAGAAATGATGTCTTCAAAGTAAGAGAAAATAGCTGAAGTTAACACCTCCAGATATATTGAGTAAAAGGATGCAACCTACCAAGCTTGCTGCACAGCAACTGACACATATAAATGTGTTCAATGTGGCCTTAAGATTAGACTGAAACATGGACAAAGAGCAAAACGTGTGTCACCCCTAAAGATTGACAAGTCCACTCAAACAGAACTAGCTGGTGATACATAAAACCCTAACAAATGTAGTTCTTTAATACCTGAAACAATTCTGCCTTATTTGTATTACCAGATCTCACTCAGCAGTAAACTCTTAGACTAATCTAAGTTCCAATGCAATTCATAAACCTTACCATAAATAATTTATGGTTTTGTTCAGCATAGATTTTTAGTTCAAAAAATTACTGCAAGATTTAAAGTAATACTAATATACTATTATTTTATTTTATTTTATTATTTTTATTATTTAACAAACCTTTAAGCAAAATCTTTTCATGAATGCCAATGGGCTTCAGTTTCAGTAATGCTTGTTAGGCAAATATGAGAAATTTCCCTCCAGATAGAACACATGTATATCCTTTACTAAACAGAATGACTGGTATCTGTTCCATGCCTGGCCTGGGTAAACTGAAGTAGGTACAATTAAGCATCTTTTTCAAATCCAAATCAGAGTATGATCTAGTAACCAAAAATCTGGCAACTCAGTATTTTTAACCTCAATAAACATTTGGACATTTCTAATCTTGAGATTTTTCATTTTTTTTAGTGTTTCATCACTACCAAACAAGGTCATAGGTCTGGTTGGACTAATTAATCACAGCTATTAGGAAAGAACAAGGCAACATCAACAAGAAAATATATGAAAATAACAAAAACAAATATTAAAAGAGAATACTTTTTTATTTGCACTTTTATATATTATGTACATCACTGAAGGTTTGGTTATGGTAGGTTTGTTTTGTGTGGCATGGAGAGGGATAGGAGTCAACAGATTATCTGTTGGGGAAAAAAAAGTAAAGCTTTTGAAAAAGTGGATAGGTTTAAAGGGCTGAGAACTGTTTCTAAGAGAGGTTCTGGCAGAAAGTATCTCAGAAGGGATTTAATGATAAATTATGCTAAAAATGTGTTATTTTCAAGGTTTGGAGATTGGGGTGGGAGTGGGAGGAATATCAACTGGTTGTATAACAATATGTAAACCATATTAAATATATTATACATAATATAAATATATTAATATATTACATATACAATATATATTATATTATATTATATATAAGCATCCTACTATCACAGTTATAGAAAAACCAGAATAAATGTTAATTCTGGTTTATTTGATTTTTTTTTTTTTGATTTTCTTTTAACATCTTTCTGCTCATCACATTAATTTCTAATGTAAACATTCACAAACAACTATCAAAATATCAGACTTGTTTATACTTCAAAAAGTTAAGCTGGTGGTATGATGGTTGGGGGGAGGGGATATTAAATAAAGGGGATGGATATTTAGAGAAAAAAACTTTTTTAAGCAGCCTAAACTTAGAAGTAGACAAATCTAAATTTTTCCTTTCTTTTTTATGTTTCAATTCATTTTTTTTTTTTCTTTGAAACTGGAATTGTAAAGAAATATATTCATGCAGAAAGAAGCATACTAACAGACATTCAAATTCATAAATGGTCAGAAACATTTTTTTACTTTTTTTTTTCTGTTTTACTCATGTTTTTTTTCTTCTTTTTCATCCTCATTTTCATCCATTACAAATGGAAAATAAAAATAAATAACTATAAATATAGCAACACTTGTAGGAAAGGTGGGATCCAACTTTACAGGATGGATAGTGGTGAGTGTACAGTTGGAAGTAAATGGGTAAACACACCCGTTCCCACATGAAGCCAAGTGGAAAAAAAAG
>JAOPJM010000241.1:31907-46711 GCA_027124095.1 Muusoctopus leioderma | reverse complement strand
ACAGTACTTAAACTAATAATTCAGCTGTTGTAATTTGTAATTTTCAATGCTTTTGTTTTTTTTTTGTTTTTTTTTTTTCTTTCAAAGTGACTCTTGACTCTGCTGAAAATTCTGACCTATTCACAGTAGGATTGAAGTTTCCATTGAGGATCGTCATAATTGTTATTTGAAATGTCTGCTGGTGTATTCCCCTATGTTTAATCCCATAGAAAAAACCTTCTCATGTATAAAATACACTAAAATTAGAACTTTCCCTACCAGACATTCATGCAGAAGTAGCAAACAATCCTGCAGGTTTTAGCAAAGTCACACAGATAATATTCTCAAAAAATTAGCATTGGGTACCATGGCCATACTTACCTCTTAAAAAACTGGAAGGTATTACAACCATATGATGAGCTTTTTGCTTTGTTGCTTGGCTGATGAAAACTTATAATTAACCAAGCAAACAGGGCTGTGAAGTCGGGGTCGGAAGCAATTATTGGGTTACTGGAGTCAGAATCGGTAAAAATGTATCAACTCTGACTCCAAATTGTAATATAATGCATTAACATTTCCAATTTCACATATACTAATTTGACTGTTTTCTGCACTGACAATAAATCAGGTTTAAGGGCTTCTATGAAGAGGGATCTGATAGAAGCAATTCTGTCTCTAGTCCTGATGATTGTGTGCTTTCAATCAATATAAGAAATATATGATTAGTGTAATTACAAACAGAGGAGTTGGAGTCAGTGGTACCATAAATTGTCGGAGTTGAAAGTTTTGGGTACAGACTCCACGGCTCTGCAAGCAAGTTCACATTGTTGACATTGCAGATAATTTTATGATGTGATGTTATATTTTCTATTAAATAAATCTTTTTTTTTTTTTTATCTCACTTTGAAGTGGCAAGGTCTCACTTCGAAGTAAAATCTGCTAACTTAGAATTATAAATACAGTACTTAAACTAATAATTCAGCTGTTGTAATTTGTAATTTTCAATGCTTTTGTTTTTTTTTTGTTTTTTTTTTTCTTTCAAAGTGACTCTTGACTCTGCTGAAAATTCTGACCTATTCAATGACATGCCAAATTTTGACCAGGAGGCAAGTAAACCAGGTAATTAAAAAAAATGAAGATTATATGCAACATTATATATGGGGCCAGCCTAAGGTAATGGCACTTCAATTATTCAAGATATCAGGTGATAACTGTTTTATGATGTCTGGAATCTTCAAAATATAAAGACATAAATACTAAAGATTCTTTGAAAGGAGTTCAAGTTAGTATCTGGGTGAGGAATGTACTGAATAATACTGACTTTATGTCATGATATTGAAATATTGTTAGTGCTTAGGTGAGGAATATATTCTATATAACAACAATACTAGCCTTATATATCCTAGTATGGAGTTTGGGTTAGTGTCTGGGTGTAGAGTACTAATACTGATCATATCAATACCTAAAAAATTTCTTAAAATTAGTAACTGAAATTTTCTTGGGAGTCTGAAACACTACATTCATCTCTCATCCTGTCATAAGGACACTAAACTTTAATATGCCTAGACTGCCAGCAACTGTAGGGCCAGCCTTGAAAATAAGACATTGAATAATTAGCCTGAAATTTGTGTGTTCAGCCTTACTTGAGCTATTCTGTTGTACTCTCAGTCAAGGCATTTTACCCTCAATTTGCCTCAGCTAGCATCTAAAAATAATAGATGTCTACTTTTATTTTACGGTTAAATGTTAGTGTTAAAAAAATAATAAAAAGCATCCATATATAACGTAGCCTAACAATTCCTGCAAATGATTAAACACTGGAGAGGAAAAAAACATTGAATATAACAATCTGAATTTAAGTTGAAATTATGTAATTGTGGAGAGGATTAGCAGATCCATTTAACTGATACCAAACAGGTGTAAAAAATAAAGTTAATCAGAAAAACGTTCTGTCACCTTCCATTTTTTTATACATAATACATATATCGCCACTGTATCAACATGCTAAAATAAATTCATATATAGTTTTAAATGATTGTTGAATTGAATTATATTTTTTATAAATGTAGGCCTTTTCTAATGCTAAGCTCTCAATTGTAAAGTGGGGTAGTATTTCAATTAACTGGGGTGGGAGGGCAGGTTATGTGCCTTGATAAAAGCCATGACAACATTTGAACTTCTCACTGCAGTTGAATAATTTAGTCATTGCTTCACTTTATTGTATAGCATATATATCAAAATAAGAGAGACAATAGTTGAGGGTGCCAAGTACTGGACTACTAATCACTTGTTCATGAGCTCAAATCTTATGACTGACTAAATAATCTTCTCCTACTTGATGGCTAAGTGATTAGTGTTAAGGACAGCCAGCTGCGAAACAGTTTATTCAAACAATGCAAGATACTCCTGGTAAAAGCTGGCCAATTCATGGGAAGTGGCAGTAAGGATGTCATATAGAATGACACAAGATCATAAGGAATAATGGTATGCTGAAGACCCATCCAATTCATAATAACATGGGGAAAAAATAAACATTAAAGCAATGATGATGACGATTATCCAAATTTACAAAATCATTCAATCCATACTAACATAGAAAATGGATTTAAAAGCAAGAAAAACAAAATCAAAATAAAAATACGACGTAGAAATTTCTCTTAATCATGAGTACTACCTATTTGACACAGACCTTCACAAAACACAATCCTAATGAAAGTAATTGTGTTATAATGTCATAATGGCCCAAGTGGATAATGTGTTGAACTACTAACTCGTTATCCTGGAGTTCAAATATACAGCTAGCATTTTGTTGTACCTTTCTTAATTCTATATGCTTCAGTTCACTTAGCCTTTAAATATTACTTGAAATAGACTGATGTCCAATCAGGAAGATTTCTCTCACATTCACTTAACAACATAAAACTGGACGTAAGCACCAGTCTTATGTCCACATTTTCCCTTCCATTAAAAGATGACTTTGTAAGCAGCTCAGCTATATACTATTTCTTATATTTTCCACTTTATGGGTTTGTTTTCTTTTTGATGAGGATTTCATAGGCCTGGAAATTTAAACATTTGCAAATATTCTTCAACCATGTATTTTATCACTGGATAATGTGTGATGCACTGCTAACCTGTATGAATAGTAGTTATTTTCAATTTAGATAGACTAGTAGTGTCTTGTAGTACAATTTCAGATCATGATCTCTTCATATTCTCTATGCCATTACTATTTCCCTCTTTCAATGCAACTTCTCTGAGGTTAAACTTCAACTGTTTTATACCAAGTAATCTTTGCCTTATATATTCTTCGACTATAAAGATATCTTGTAGTATTCTTAATTGTAAACATTTTCAGATTTGGGGTTGCTGCCTTCAATTGAACCTCTGTATCGAAATCCAAAAGATATTGAAAGTAAGCATTTATTAGTAATTTGCAAGTTGCTGTCAACTTGCAGATTAAGAATTCACAATTTACATAATATACTATGCAATTATCTTTTATGTAGTTTACTGATGCATTGTTATTGAAAAATAAGCAAAACAAGAGTGTTGAAAGCCACCACAATGCTAAAGAAATAGAAAAGATTTTATTCAATATTTTTTTCATTTGACAATTCAATCAATCAAAATCCATAGCCTAAGGAGGCCATCAGTACACAGCAAGAGATGCAACCTCCTCCCTCCCTCCATCTTTCCTGTCATTAACCAACCTCATGTTTTCCACCATCTTCCCCCCCCCCTGTCCATTCCTTGATGTTGCTCAACAACCCCCTTTGTGGCCTTTGTATACCTCTTTTATGGGGGTGTCGTGCATGACCATATTCATTAGAAGTAGGGTGTCATGTTATTTTCCTCCTTTTAACACTTGACAGAAACATTTTGTGATTCACAGTCTTCCTAACATTTCACAGTTATAAATGCTAAAATATTGAATGAATTTGCATTGTGGTAGCTTTATTACACTTGTGGTTAAAGTGATCTGTGTATATTCATAAATATATGTGTGTATACAATATAATTTCATATTTCTAAACCATTATTTCTTATACAATTTTTACTCTTGTTAACAATATTCATCAGCATTCTGTCATTCAGTCAATTTCTTTATTGTGGAGCATTCTATAATTCATTGTTGTTTTATTTGTTGTTGATGTTGTGAGATAACCTAAGTTCCTTGATTGAGAAGACATTAATAGCATAAGTAATCAAATATCTATGGCAGTTGTTTTCATTGTAGAAGCCTTTGTAATCTAGTAAAATGTTTACCTGGTGCCAGTTACCTGCACATAAGTTTAACATGAGTGCACCAAGCATCACACATAGACTTGACCCAATGACAAAGTGGATCAAGATCATTGCAGCTTTGATCTGAGGCCAAATACTGGAGTCGCTTCTATTTCTCATAGCCTTCTCAAGGCCCACTGGAGGAGTTGATTTCAGAACCTCAAACTGACAAAGCACTTGTTAATTTTACAGTGCTTCTGCTACTTATAATGACAAGTTGTTCTTACCCTGCAGTACCTATTTACAACAAGGTGGACCAAGCCATTTAAGAGATGAATGTCTTTGTCATGGTAACAGTATATGAGCTAGGTGTTTCTCTAGTCTACTGTTGACTTAGCCATCTGTACTTTCAATCAAATTACTAGTAAATGATATACATACTATAGCTGGTGTCCTCTCATTATCTGGGACCAAAGCTTTGAAACTCTTTTATGGTAATACTAAAATAATTTCTTTTAGACACCAGCTTCCTCATCAAATATAACAGGATGGGTCACTAAAATAATTTCTTACATACATGAAGCGCATGAAGCAAGGGAAAATTTAAAGTAATGATGTTCATGCATTCCTCTAAAGCATCTAGACAAACATAAGTTAAGTGAATAGAAACAGGGTCTTGGACTCAGTTCACCAGAAGTTTCTCTACTGAAAGGCCATAATAATATCAAAGAACCCACAACTGCTCAGGACTAAAATTATTTTTGGCGGCACAAAAGGAAATGTCTTGTCAAATTTTGAAGATTTTTAACAATTTTTTGTAGATAATGAAATTGGAATTTTGTCTGCTCTGATTTTATATTTTAGATGTTTGTGTGTTGTTATAATATTTATCTGAAATATTGTATTTTTTTCATTTTTTCTTCTTCATTAAGGCCCTTCAGCTTCAAATGGATGTTGTGGTTTTTATAACTTGGGAAATACTTGTTTCATGAATGCAGGACTTCAGTGTTTATTTTGCAATATGCATCTTGTTAAATATTTCCATGAACAATTTGTGTTTGATGATCTAACCAAAGATACACTTACTGGCAAATTTTGTCAGTTAGTTAAGAAAGTATGGAGTGGACATTTTTCACTCATCCATCCTTTGGACTTCAAAAATACACTTGGGATGTATTATCCTCAATTCCAAGATTTCAGACAGGTATATTTACTATTGCATTACCTTATTATTGCAGTATTGCATTACTCCTGTTCTTATTCTGTTTGTTGAAGCAACTTGTAATTTTGTTTTTCATTTAATTTAGTGAAGTGTCAAAAGTAATTATTATTTTAAAAGGAATATCTAATGACTTTTTCACAAATGCTTCCTTGCAAACTTATCCATTATATGATAAATTCTTCAAATATTACTAGGCAAAAATGTTACATCCTTGCTTAAGTCTTTGGACACTATGAATATCTAAGCATAAAAGCCATTTGAATGCACATATGTGTGTGTGTGTGTGTGTGTGTGCATATATGTAATTTAAATATGTGTGTGTGTAGAAGAAAGAGGTATAGAAATACTATTACAAGAGGTTGTTGAATGAGAAAATGCATGGGAGAGAGACAGAATAGCCCAAATAGACCCAACAGGGGAACTAGCTATTTATCTAAGTTGAAAGCTATTTGATCGAAAGGGCCAGTAAGGATAAACAGCTGGACCATCAGGGATAGTTGCTGATATGCTGAAAATATCTAGTGGAGGTCAATTTGGTAGTACATGGAGGTGGCATCCTCAATAAAGTAGGTGTCCATCAGAGCTTGGTTCTCGGCCCCTTCCATTATAGTTCTACAAGCCATAAAAGAGTTCAAGACTGGCTGTCCATGGGAATTCCTGTATGCTGATGACCTAGTTCTCATTGCCAGACTAATCAAAGAATTAGAGGAAGAGTTCCAAACATTGAAGCTGAGCCTATAATCTAGAGGTCCAAAAGTAAACTTAGCAAAGACAAGAGGCTTAGTTAACAGGAAAGAATACAGAAATCTAATGCCATCTGGGAAGTTGCTATGCTTGATATGCAGAAAATGTGTAGGTAGAAGTTCTGTATTGTGAACCCACTATAAACTTTATGTGCACAAAAGATGCAGTGGGGTCATAGGCAGGCTGAGAAAAAAAGGACTTCATATGTAACAGATGTACAGGAGTAGTTAACAGTAAGAGTACCCATGAAATAAAATTTCAAATGTCTGGAAGGCTCCCCAGGTGTTGTTGATAGCTTATGTTACCCTGGTAATTTAATCAGCGGTTGAGATGGGTATTTTGACAGCATAATAGTTAGAGTAAGAATGGAAAAATTTCAGGGTGCTATTACCTCTGCTTGAAACAGAGATTATCTTTCCAAGTGAAGGGCAGATTGTATGATACTTCTGTACAAAAACTAATGTTGCATGGTAACAAAACATGGGCATTGAATGCAGAGGATGTGTGAAGTCTGGAAAGAAATGAGGCGAGCATGTTCTGCTGAATGTGTAATGTTTAGTGTGCATAAACAATAGCACAAATGAGCTGGAAAAAAAACTGGGTATAAGCAGAATTGGCTGTAGTGTGCAAGAAAGGAGACTGTACTGGTATGGACGCAATCGTAATGGAAGAAACCTGTAGAAGACCAAGGAGAACATGCGAAAAAGTTGTGGATTTCAGGAGGCTGAACCTCACAAAGCAGATGATCAAGTGGGCGCAACAAATTGTAAGATGCTGTGTTAGGGGACCAACATAGGCATACATGGAAAATGGGTGTAGTGATGATGACACAGTCGAGGTGAAAGTAGCTGGGAAGAAGTGGGTACAACAGTGTACACCTAAATTTTTTCAAAGAGGATTCGAGAGTTGGGTTCAACGATGGCGCAAATGCATCGCTTGTGATGGAGACTATGCTGAGTAGTACCTTTATATAGAGGAAGAGTTACTCTACCAACATGTGCAATTTGAACGACCTATCTCAGTTAATAAAAAAGTTATGCTCACTTTATGCATTACTTTCGGTACAACCCTCGTATTATATAGGGTGTGTTTAAAATAAATTAAACAGAAACAAAACCCAATGTAGTAGAACTCAGTGTAAAGATTACACTCCGATGCATACACAGTCAGGGTAATCGATGTAATAAATACACATTTACTCAAAAATATGGCTGTGTACAGGCTGCAGTTGAACAGAGTATTATATTAAAACAAAAGTAAGTGAAAAAGTTCGAATATCTTTTATTCGATGCAAGAACTACATCGCCCCTTACATATGTTTCAATGAGAAGGTAAAACAATTATTATAGAAATAAGGAATTAAAAAATCCCATAATGTCATACCCTCATATCTTCAGAGAGTGACCAAATAATTTTGTAAACGGAATATCTATCAGGGGAGGATTAATTATATAAGAAAAAATTAAGAAAGGAAGATTCTAGAAGGAAGATGGAGAAAAAATATTATAGCCAATCAAATTCTAGCTCAAGAAAGGGTTACAGAAGAGCACACCCATCTTAGAACATTGCTTATTATTTCAAGTTGATAGTCGAAAACAAACATAACTGATTTATGGTAAGAACAAATTTTTCATTATAAAAACATTAACCAGTAAAATCAAAACGGAGCAATGATAGTTGTGGCAGTAAAGATAGAAAAGAGAAGGGAAAGAAAATATCGAGAGGATGGAAAAAATCATAAAGAAAGATACAGTAAGACATTAAGGCTAATATAGACATATATAACGATTCAATAAGATAACAAAAAGAGGTAGTTGTGGCAGTAAAGATAGAAAAGAGAAGGCGAAAAAATCGAGAGGATAGAAGTAAGATAAAGAAAGATATAGTAAGACATTAAGACCAAACATAGACATATAGAAAGATACAATTAGATATGTCTGTTTGATCTTAATGTCTTACAGTGTGTATACATAAACACATTTGAAAAGAAATACATTAGGGAATATGTAGGAGTCGTCATACCGTAATAGGATACGTACTCACCACAAAAGACGTTGAAAGCTGTGTGCTTGGAGGTTGGCAATGGGAGTTACTGTGAGGATGAGAGTCACTATCTTCTGCCCTGCAGATCATCATCATCAGCATCTGCTGTAGGGGTGAAGAACTTATCCAAAGTTGTTTGACGTTTACGGCGCACCATTTCTCAGTGTAGGAATTGAGCTCATTACAAACTCTTCTTGTAATTTTTGTTACCTTCATGATTAGGATCGTTATCAGCAAAGATTTGCAGACCTTCCTCTATAAATTCCAACCTTGTAGCCATATTCTTTGCAGTCAACTTAAGTCGAGTGGGTGGAGCTTCTATATCCCCTTCTTGCCCTGCAGCTCACTCTTGTTCTAACAGCATCAGCTCCTCATTATATAAACTTTCTCTATGGGACTCTAGCAACTCAACCACATCATATAATATGACTTCTTCAAACTCTACATCATTTGCCAGTGTCATAATATCTTGCCGAATTTGATGTACACTGGTGGAAAACCTGTAAAGTCATGGGTTCAGTCTGGCCATATATTTGTCTAAACACCATTCATAGCTGAGGGTTTCACTTCATCCCATTATTCGGCTATGTTATCCACAGCTTCCACAATGTTGAACTTTTTCCAGAAGCCTCTAACTGTAGGTTTAACCTCCCCCTCAATTGCTTTTATGGGGTGTTTCAAAGTTCTCAGATAATATGCCTTGAAGTTAGCTATCACACCTTGATCCTTTGGCGAGAGCAAAGTTGTGTTTTGGGGGATATATTTCACTCTCACATTATCAGAAAGATCATTTACGTTCACTGGGTGGCTTGGTGCATTGTCTAAAAGGAGCAATGCTTTATTAGACATATTACACCTGGCACAGTACCTTTCTACAGCAGGGCAAAAATAAGTTTGTAAACCAGTCTTCGAAAAAGTTATTAATAATCCACGCCTTCTTATTTGAACGCCAAATTACAGGTAGATTAAACTTAGCGAGGCCCTTGAAAGCTCTTTGATTGGTGTGAGAGTTATAGCACAACTGATTAGGAACAGAGTTAGCCTGGATGAGATGCAGTTCGGCTTTTTGCCAGGAAGAACTAATACTAATGCCGTCTTCCTAGTGAGACAACTGCAGGAGAGGTGATTAGCTAGGTAAGCCACTATACCTAGCGTTCGTCGACCCGGAGAAGGCAGTTGACAGTGTTCCACGTTCTGTAGTCTGGTGGTCACTAAGGAAACTAGGTGTAGATGAATGGCTTGTGAAAGTGGTGCAAGCCATGTACAGAAGTGCAGTCAGCAATGAGTTCAGTGACAAATTTAGTGTACAGGTAAAGGTTCATCAGGGCTCAATTCTCAACCCCTCCTGTTTATTATAGTTCTCTAGGCCATAACAGAGGAGTTTAAGATCGGCTGTCTGTGGAAATTCTTATGTGCTGATGACCTAGTTCTTATAGCTCAATGAATAGACGATTTAGGGAAACAAATTCCAGACATGGAAGCAGAATCTAGAATTGAGAGGCCTGAAAGTAAACTTAGCAAAGACTAAAGTTTTAGTAAGTAGGAAGGAAGACAGAACCCTGCTACCATCAGGGAAATGGGCGTGCTCGATATGTAGAAAAGGAGTAGGTATAAATTCCATATGGGGTACCCAGTGTAAACTATGGACTCACAAGAGGTGTAATGGGATCACAGGCAGGCTGACAGAAAAGATAGACTTTGTATGTAGCAGATGCACAGGAATAGTTAGCCGTAAGAGTACACGTGTAATAAATTCTTTCAAATGCTCGGAAGGTACCATAAAATAGTTGATAACATTTCTTATATAGGTGACCTAATTAGCAATGGAGGTGGTTGTTCCGAAAGCATAGTAGCCAAAATATGAACGGGTTGGAGAAAAATTAACGGAGCTATTTTGCTTGTAACGAAGGACTTCCCTCTCAGAGTAAAGGGCAGATTATATGATGCTTGTGTTAGAAGTGCGATGTTGTCTGGTAGTGAGACGTGGGCCTTGAATGCGCAAGATTTGTGAAAGGTTGAAAGAAATGAAGTTAGCATGTCCAATGGATGTGTAATGCTGGTGTGCATGAACGACGGAACACAAATATATTATTGACCCGTTAAGCAGTGTGGGTGTTTTGATGCTATAATGTACCTTTGAGTAAATCTAAGTTTTTAGCCAACATTATACAAAAGAAAGTTGTTTTTCTATATTTCTGAATTCCTGTATTTCCGTATTTCTGTAAACTCATTATTTTGCACTTTGTATATTAAAAATCGTTTGAAGGTTTGCATGTTCTTTACATAAATTTTGCCAATTTTTTTTATATATGTCTGCAAATTGTTCACAGTTTCTGCACAATCTTTACACTTTTTCACTCGTATATTTTTTTACATTTTTGCACTTTTGCACACTTTTTCAATGCTTGCATGTTTGTATATTTGTATGTTGTAGCTTGTCTCTGGTACCCGCAAATTAATGCATGTCCCGAGTATGTGTATACAGATGTGTAGTGCTTAGCCTGGCAGAAAGGTCATCTTCGCCAACGCACACACGTTTATTTATAGTCTTGGCGTGATCGAGGTCATTGCTGGGTAGTTGCCATGGCACCCGGGCAATGTTTTACCTCGACCTGGTAATTAACCAATCACGAAAGTTGCACTCCATGCCACTTCCGCATTTTTGCCCGCCAAATTTACATGGGACTTTCTAGAACCTTCAAGAAAGTTCTGTGGTACACTATATAAACCCTGACAAATCTTTCTTCATTTAGTTAGCCTTAAGTCGGCCACCCGACGTTATCGACGTAATGTCGTGGTCGGCTAGTCAACGCACATAAGGTTAGCTCACTTTCATACATACACATTTACATTTATGCTATGTAAATCCTTGTTACACACATTTACACATACATGTACATACTGTTTTCGTGTGGCCTCATACAGTTTGCATTTAATCTCTATGTAAATTCTTGTTACACACATTCACCATACATGTACATACTGTTTTCGTGTGGCCTCAAACAGTTTGCATTTAATCTCTATGTAAATTCTTGTTACACACATTCACCATACATGTACATACTCAGTGTTACATTACAAATACTTATAGGAAAAGGTAGAAACAAATACGCAATTTTGTTCTTGGCTATAACTTGGAGCCAATTTTCGACAAGTCCTATATTTATCATGTATGCTACTCTAGTATACCCTTCATTTACTTATATTCACTATCCGTGCCACTGGTCCCTTTGATGTATATATATATATATATATATATATATTCTCCTTAGCATAAGGTCTGTGTGATTATATGTAAGGTTCCTTAAGGCTTAGTTTGGTTAGTCTGGGTCTAAGGTGCATGTTTTTGGTTTTAGTTTTCCTGAGTTTGGGGGGGGTGGGGGTTGGATCTGGGTTAACATATTTTGTCCCTTGGTTTTGACTACTGGGTCTAGAATTCTTAATTCTGATAGATTTTTAGGTGGTGTTGGTTGGATAGTTTAGGGTCGAGTGAGTATAGAAATATTACATATATATGTATAATATAATATATATAATATATGATCATCATATCTTATATATATAATATATATAATATATATTATATTATATTATATTACAGCTATATCGCACATTATATTATAAAAGGGAAGGAGGGAGGGAGGGAGTTATCCTCAGACCGTGGCCTACTTGGGTGGTAGACTTAATCCGCCGCCTGACTTAACACCACCACATACCTGGCGCTTTAGTGCCTTTGGTGGAGTCGACTCTATTGCAAGTATTCGGACCAGGCCCCCGGTCTGAGAGTAACTCCCTCCCTTCTTCCCACCAGTTTCGGAGGCCCTGAAAAAAGGGTGATGGGCACTGCCTTCCTTCATCACTAACAGATAAATAAAAAAACATCGACCCCAGCACCTGACTGGTATTTATTTTAGGAGAGAGGAAGGAAGTTATCCTCAGACCAGTGTCCTGGCCCGAATGCTTCCGCCAGAGTGGACACGGCTAAATGCACACGTAGGTAAAGTGTTGGTGTTAAATCAAGCGATGGATTATGTCTACCACTCCCCACCAAACCAAAAAAAAAAACAGGCACCGTCCCTCCGAATGGCTTCCTCACAGTTACTGTCCACCAAATTTCACTCACGGGGCTTTTGATCGACCGGAAGCTAAGGGAGAACACACTTAATCCGGGTGCCACACTGTGGGATCGAATTCGAAATCATGTCGTTGCGAAGCGAACTTCTTAACCACACAGCCATGCCTGTACTCAAGTATGTGCTGAGGTCGATTCCATACCCCTCCTTCACAACTTGTGGTCTTGTGCCAATGGGATATGTGTGTGTAAATGTAAATGTCATATGTGTGTGTGTGTGTGTGTGTGTGTGTGTGTGTGTGTATATAATCAGTATGGTTGGTGACAGGAAGGGCATCCGACGACTGTAAAATACTACCTCAATAAATCTCCGTCCAACTTATGCCAGCATGGAAACACGGACGTAAAAACGATGATATATATATATATATACAAACACATATATAAATGTGTATATGAAATTATATACAATATCTGTTTATGTATAATAAACATACATTTAGTCTCACTGTGAAAATATACTGCGAACAGGTCACAGAATCTTCGGCAGCCACCGACCGACTGACACATGTTTCGACTTCCCAAGTCTTCTCAAAGGCCGCTTTCGATTAGTTTAATATATTTGAGTTATCTCCCTTGCTTGTTTGTATGTTTGTTTTTTATTTTGTTACTTTTTTGTTTCTTTTTTATTTTAAACACCCTCCAACCCCATTGCATGGATTAATCTCAGTTAATCGAAGTTTTTGCAACCCACCATATTACATATGTGATAAACTGTAACAAACCATATTACGTATGTAACAAACTGTAACAAACCATATTAGTATGTAATAAACTGTAACAAACCATATTACATATGTAACAACTGTAACAAACCATATTACATATGTAACAACTGTAACAAACCATATTACGTATGTAATAAACTGTAACAAACCATATTACGTATGTAATAAACTGTAACAAACCTGATGCGTTCAGCATGATTTCGCCTGAGTTGTTATATGGGTCTTCACTTTCTAAAGCTGATGCTGATGATGGTGAAGCAAGGTAAAACATACCCAGGAATAAACCGAGAGCCAGTATATAATAACACTTCATTCTGCCTTCGTAATAGTTTTCCTCTTTTCCTTTTTTTACTATGTAATTGTTGTTGCTATTCTTGTTGCTGTTGTTGTTGTTGTTGTGGCTGTTGTTGCTGCTGTTGTTGTTGTTGTGGCTGTTGTTGTTGTTGTTGTTGTTCTAAATGTTGGTGTTTTTGTATCTGAAATGTGAAATGGACTAAATAATTCATTGAATTCAACTAGAAATAGATGTAAAAATATAGATGTAAACAAGAAAATAACGCTACAATAAAACGAAACACTGTGGCGAGAAGATGGATATTATAGTGTGTGTGTAAGTGTGTGTTTGAGCCTGTGTGTGTGTGGGGGGGGGGGATTAGTAGTGTGTGTGTGTTTGAGTGTGTGGGGTGGGATACAGTGCCGGATTTAGACTCTGTGAGGCCCTAAGCTATATAGAGTTTTGAGGCCCCTTGTTAAAAAAATTACGTCGGTAGGTCTCACAAAAATGTTCATTGTTTTGAAGCCCCCGCGGATTGTAAGCTCCTAAGCTGTAGCTTGTTTAGCTAATGTCAAAATCCGGCAGAATATCATCGCTTGAGGTTTTAATGTGTCTTATTTTGACGACAAAGATGAATGTATTCTGGGGTTGTTGTTGGTTGTTTTTTTTTTTGTCATTTAGTTAAAGCCCTGCGTAGTTTGCTGCTGTCTCGAGGGAGATTAGTAGATCTTGTGCATTATGTAAGGAATTACAGTGTGTGTGTAATGTATGTTTGAGTCAGTTTGTCTAAGTGTGTGTTTGATTCCCGGTTTGTATGGGAGAAAGTCCCATAACAGCGCCACTTCATCGTTTTCAAGGACTTTCATATTTATGTTCCCACAAAATGGCCATAGCTCTTTTCTATGCATGCAAAATCCGAACGTCTTGCAAAAATTCCAGTGAATTATTGCAGCAATTTTATGTCTATTTTTTCATTTTTTTTTTTTTATTTTGCACTCATTTTGAGCTAACTGTGAGAATTCTGATCAAATGTGAGTTATAGTCTCATCTGTTTCGTCACACATTCTACATTTGGGTGAACAGCCCTGCTTATATCTATCATTCTTCTTGATCCAATTTACACTTACAGCCTGTTCCTGAGCTGCTAAAATCAATCCTTCGGTCTCTTTCATCAATATTCCTTTCTTTAACCCAAAGCCAAGCTGTCTTTGTCATCCCTTATATTTCTTTTGTCTCTTTGAGAAAAAAAAACACTGAATGGAGTTCCTTTCGTTTAAAGTTGGAGTGGTGGATTGGCAGAATCGTTAGAGCGTCGGACAAAACACCTTGCGATATTTCTTCCGATTCTTTACGCTCTGAGTTCAAACCCCGACAAGGTCAATTTTGCCTTTCATCCATCTGGGGTCGATAAACAAAGTACCAGTCAAGTACTGGGTCGATTTAATCGACTTACCC
>JAOPJM010000237.1:0-10993 GCA_027124095.1 Muusoctopus leioderma | reverse complement strand
ACATACATACATACATACATACATACATACATACATACATACATACATACATACATACATACATACATATACGATGTCATATCCGTATGTTTAGTTGATAAACATATATTTACTCTCGCAGTGAAATTAGACCCCTGCTTTCAACAGCTTGGAATGCGGATGTGCCGGCACGTTTCGTCTTTGATGAAAGACTCGTCAGGGAGTCTTTAATGAAAGACGAAACTAGCCGGCACAATCCAAAACTTCTCTTTTCCACTTTGCCAGACTGGCCACCACGTATACATTCTTACCAAGTGCAAAAGTCACCTCCAGTCACTTCAAACCAACAAGGCCACTGGCCCTTACGGTGTTCCTTATATTACCCTCAAACAATGCGCCTCGGAGCTAGCCTCTATCCAAACTCTTCAATCTTTCGTCAAACTCTTTAATCTCTATCTATCTATCTATCTATCTATCTATCTATCTATCTCCTTCCTGAATCCCATTCTCAAGAATGGCTATCTCTTTGGCCTCCCACCAACTATCGACCTATCGATCTCAGTTACAACAACCCAAAGGTGATGTAGTGAGTCGTTGACAACCAGGTTCTCCAGCACCTTCAGTCCTTCTCCGTCTTCAAAGACTACCAATATGGCTTCTGTAAAAAAAGATCTACTGCAGACCTGCTTCACTATATCACTCACCAGTGCGCCCCTCACTCTTCAGATATTTGATGAAAATAAATATCGTTGCCCTTGAAATCAGCAAAGTATTTGATCGTGTCTGAAATGTGAATCTCTTAGCTAAACTGCCTGCTTATAGACTCAGACTGCACTGGCTCTATGAACAGAGACCTCGAAAACATTCTTCAATGTAATGTAGACCATGTCAATCTTGTCTCCTTCAACAGCACAAACACACGAACGCTACACATATGAAGGAAACAATCTTATGTCCCACCGTTCCTAGTTTTGGACAACACGCCACTGAAATCCTCAAAGTCGCCACAAATGCTAGGCCACACAATTCCCGATGATCCCTCCTGCCGATCTCAAATTCATAACATAATCAAAACTGCGTTCTAGAGACTAGCCTTCCTCTTCATGGTCAGAAAATACTTCCACGTCCTAACAATTGCTGAAGTGAGAGCCGCAATGGAATACTGCTCCTACATCTGGGACCGTGCCGCTGCTACGCACACGAGCATCATAGACATCACCATTAAAGGGCCACCCGATGGATTGGCAAGGAGTCACCCACCAATACACTCCAACTTCTTACTTCTGCTTTGGCTCCTCATTCTGCGCTTTCTTCCGTTACTACAGTGGTTTCTGCTCACCGGGGGGTAGCTGGTTGCGTTACCATTTCCACCCAAAACAACTTGGCATACTCATCTCTCCATCTCTCGACACTCATACTGTATATCTCCCTCAGAGTCCGCGCTAACCACTTCGCTCAGTCCCTTTCTACCTAGGAGTTACCTCACCATCCATGTTTTAACTGCAGTCAACGACTTTCAGTTGTTCAAGCTGAACATCAACCGAATCAATCTCACCAGTCTCGGAGGACCTGCGAAGGTCATGGATGCGAAGGTCATGGGTGCGAAGGTCATGGGTGCGAAGGTCATGGGTGTGAAGATCATGGGTGCGAAGGTCATGGGTGCGAAGGTCATTGGTGCGAAGGTCATGGGTGCGAAGGTAATGTGTGCGAAGATCATGGGTGCGAAGGTCATGGGTGCGAAGGTCATGGGTGCGAAGTTCGTGGGTACGAAGTTCGTGGGTGTGAAGTTCGTGGGTGCGAAGGTCATGGGTGCGAAGGTCATGGGTGCAGCCCTTTCGCCTCTAACTAAACAATAAAAAAAAAAACTTCTATATTACTGGTACTTACATAATCGACTATATTTTATCTCTTAGTCAGGAGGGATGGCAGTGCACATCACTCCTTTTCAGGGCCTCCGAGACTAGTCGGAGGGAGGGACGAAGGTATCCTCAGACCGGAGACCTGACGCGAATGCTTGCAGCAGAGTGGACTCCGCTAAAGGCACCCAAGGGTACCCAGGTGGTAGTGTTAAACCGGGCGAAAGATTAAGTTTACCACCCAAGTAGGGCACGGTGGGGTCTGAACTCAGAACGCAAAGAGCCGAAAGAAGAAATACCGCAAGGCAACCTGTCCAACGCCCTGGCGATTCCGCCAGTCCACCGCTCTAGGCTGCTACTTTATTTATCTGCCCCGAAAGGATGAAAAGCAAAGTTGACATGGGCGGAATTTGAACTCAGAGTGCAGTGAGCCAGAATGTATACCGCAAGGCATTCTATCCGACGCTCTAACGACTCTGCCAATTCGCCAGTTGGAAGAATAAAAGGCAAATTGAGCTTAGGTGGGATTTGGATTTTTGGTAAAAATAGATAATAAAAATATTAATTATTTATGTAAAAAATATAAACAAATCTCATAAAATGAAAGAAAGAAAAACGCGAATAATTCTGCAGGGAATTATGAGGGTATCACGAATCACGAAACCCATATATGCCCTCAACTGAAGGTGGATGCCCTCTCTCCAGTAACAACAAGCCATAATAATTTTGACTGAAATGACAGGTAAAGCTGGCAGGGTCATAATAAACTTAACCTTTGAACTATACAGTGGAAACATCTGTTTAGTTTTCTAGTTGGATCTGTCACTAAACAAGAGCATTACTGAAGCAGACACAACATTTTGAAGTTGTTGTTACAGCTGGAACTGAAGGATTTTAATATATGTGCATGTGTGTAAGTACGCGTGTGTATGTGAGAGAGAGAGAGACAGAAAGACAGACAGACAGAGAGGGTGAGAGAGAGAGAAAGAGTGTGTGTGAGAGAAGTATGCATGTATATCTGTATGTATGTATGTAGGTTAGCAAGTAGGTATATCTGTATGTGAGCGAAGGTGAATGACCGAGTCGTTTGCTTGCAATTTTCAATATATTACATGATATGTTTAAATTTCCATATAATTTCCATGTTTCATGTAATTTATGCGAAGTGTTTTTTTTTTAAATATATATATTTATTATGTTTAGTAGAGAACACCTTATTATCAGTGCTTAGTTCATAGAGAATCGCAACTGCGACGCAGGCTCGATTCTCGGGTGTAACTATTTCACTTACTCTGCTAGTACCCTCCAGAAAGGTTCGAACGCCACCAATCCCACCACCATAACTCAACAGGTATTCTCACGAGCCAACGAGGAATAGCAGCCAAATTCCCTTAAATCACACCTTACCGTCTTAGAAAATGACATGTCGGATATTGTGGTCCTGGGTTCTCTGCACAGGAAAAAGACAGGATGGTCACGAGTGGAATGTCTTTGATCATAGGTCCACTCGATCAGGGCTGACCAGAGATTAAACAACAACGACAATAGATATTATCTATCACCCGTCGATCAAGATAATTCAATCTTGTTCTAAAACCATATTTACTCATACAGCCAAAAAATAGTCGCCATTTTAATACCATAAAGATATATTTCCTTTCATAAACTTTAGTCTGTTTCTGAGATAAACGCATTAATTCCGATACGAATTCCACCTCTACCTGCCAAATACACATCCGATAGTTGGTGGAAATTATTTAAACATATCTAATAACCTCTGGCCCTCAGATGTGCTGTTTCCTTTCTCTTCCTTTTCTACTACTTGTACAATGGCCTCTGCTCCTCGGAGCTGGCTCGTCTCGTACTATCTCAATTCAGGAAAATTTCGACTCACACATTTCTCCTCCTCTCATCACCCATATTGTCCCCCCCCACCCCGACCAGGTAACTCATTAACCACTACGGCCAGTCCTCCCTCCCCAGTGCGTGTTCTTCCGGCAGCCGTCGACTAGCAACTTTTAAAAGAGGAACGTTAACTGTGTCGATCTCACCGGTCTCAGAGGACCTGCAAAGGCTAATGGGCACAGCCCTTTCTTCCATACCAGACCAATAAAAAAATAATTAGAAACAATTAAATGTTTAAAATACATTTATTATTTAAACGATCTTGATATATAAAAGTGAATGTACGCATGCCTGTATGTATGTATGTTCCAACTTGTAGGCCACAGTTGTGCACCTAGGTAGAAGAAATTTTACATAGGGGCACATATTTTCGAGGAGAAGGTCATAGGTATATGCAACCTTTCCTGATATTTCTATAAACTTGTGCAAGGCCGGGTACTGCTGATATTTTTCAATATATACGATGCACATCCAACGGCTACACAAAATATTCCTGAAAGATGAAGGTGGCCATCGTAAGTAGACAGCTCTTTGTTACTGAACGTACAGCGAATGCGGGGAGAGGATCAGTTTAAACATTTTTGCTCCTATAATGGGGGTGAAATCATTTTGATTTAAAAAAAAAAACTGTTTTTAAATTTACGAAAAACAATAAGGCGCCATTATAGTAAAAATTGGAAGCGGAGAGGAGGAAAGAGGGGTTGGGAACACAAGCAGCAGCATCATTACCGCCATTGTCACACTACTCATCACCACAAAACACCAACAACAACACCAACACCAACACCAACACCATTGACGGTAGTAATGGTGACAAAGTGACGTGGCAACAAGGCTACAATTTTGACTTTGACAGGCCACAATGGGCGCGGGCTATCCGATTTCAGGCAGATATGTGGTGTTTATCAGCAGCATTTTTTGACCGAGTGTTTGGATGGAGTGGTGGACTTTAAGACCTAACTCGAAGGTCTGTCGCGATTCTTACTAGACGTAAAGTGCTGCGAAAAGCTGACAACGGTAGCTAATATGCGGGGGTATTGAGTAGTTGTGCGAGGGGGAAATCGTCTAGACTGTATGATGATTACATGTCAGGCATATTCACTACGGTCTTCACAGACGTCTATCGCAACTGGCAGCAGACTGGGCGAATTTCCCAGTTGTATGAGCTATGGCGTGGTGGTGTTGCTGAGAAAGAGTGCAAACAAGGCGACATTAATGATAATTTCAGGTCCATAACTCTGCTACATGCAGATTTTAAGTATTTTAGCCAAGGTGCCAGCAAAGAAATGGGCGCTTGTCGGTACCATACAGACCTATGCGATTTCCGGTAGGTTTATTCAGGACAGCCTCCACATCATGCGATACATCACAGAGAAAAGAGTTGGTAATAAATCTAAAGCTTTCGACAGAGCCGACCATCGTTATCCAACGGCTGTCTTAAAAGCAGCCGGTCTCGGCACTGGTTTTCAAAGGATTGCTGGCTTCTATGTACAGTAGCATCTGCTTCTTGGTAAGACTAAATAACCACCTATCTGGACCGTTTCGAATCACACGTTCGGTCCTTCAAGGATTTCCTCTCTCATGGTTCCTGTACGTTTTGACCCTTGAGATATTGCGGTGGAAGTTTAGATGTGTGAGGGGAATTCCGCTCAAACTGGAACGAAGGAGGGCTGTATTGGTATACGAGGAGGAAATCATGCTGTCGGACATCTCGGAAATCGATGTGATTGGCACCATACAGAAGGAATATGAGGTGGTAAAAGGAACACGCATTAAAAAGTGGGCTTACAACCAGGCAACTGGAGTGCACATTCATGCCGACAAGCATCTGTCGCTGGAACGACGGTTCAGTTAAGGTGCTTGGAGGCTAATTCGGTCCAAACCTCTAGGTGGATATAAACTGGGACGAGGTTACAAGCATGGTGGCCAGGCCCACCCAGAAATAATAAGGAATGCCTGAAAGGTCGGGCATAGGTGGCGAACGCATACATCGCCTCCTTGATTTACCACCGCCTGACCGTCGTGCTTTTTCCTCGGCCGCATCTGACTCGATTGGAGCGTCTGCTGTTTCGCTTTTTGTGGAAGGGATAAATTCCGCTGTTTATAAGGTCCATTTGCTGCCAATACTCTCTGTGCAGAGGACATGTGATGCTGAGGATGATGATGTGCAGACAGGCGCTTAGGCTTGGACATCTGTAGAGATTGCTAGACGGTGAGCAGGTATGGTCGCTGTTTGTCAAACACGTCTTTCCGCAGCCCGTCTCTTTGACGTATCTGCTGTCTTGGGTCAAACGTAGACCAAGATTTGGCATCTGGCATCTGAAATGTTGTCAATTCCTTACAGCCCTCCACCAGACAGGCAACGAGGTCGGTAGAACATCAACCCCTGCATTCTATAGAGGGTTAACGGCGGGAATGACTGACGATTTCTGAGAGATACTCTGAGCGTCGATAAAAATCAACCAAACAGACTCTTCTGGAAAACCTTCAGCTCAGGCATTATTGATAATTTCCCCGAAATCCCTGGCCTGGCAGTACTTCTGAGGAACATTGCCGGTTCGGGGCACATCTACAGATCCGGCAGTGCTATCAGCTGGTCCAGTCCGAGATGTGCAGGGAGCGACGAAAGTGTTTCCCAGGCACTCGATTAGAACCTGAATAATGTCGAATGGCTGTTGAAACACGTGGGGCAGATCTGGATACAACCGAGTCCATCGTACAGATAGCCGCCCCACTGCCTTCTATTGGCAAGGAATGGCAGGCAGTTTTCCTCTGTCCGGTGACTATAGCGAAAGACATAGTGTGATGGACAAGATTAAGAGGACTGAGGACAGGGACATTCCTTTTCGACAAGCCTTATCAACTTTTTCAAGTAACACTTGAAGAGGAAGGTGATGGTAGAGGGTGGAGTACTTCTACCTCATAAATTTGCTGAAAGAGAGTGGTGAATGGGTTTGTTAGGCCGTGGACAGAATTTGGGGAGAGGGTATTTTCCTTTTGTAGAAGGCCTTTCCAGAATCTATATGGGGTTCCTTAATTGGCCCTTTGAATTAAGATACAGTCTACACGACAGATGGCTGTCCTCTTATTGGGACTGTTACATTTCATTAAATGTTTTTATTGTTTTTTATACCTGCATTTTCCCATACTCGTCATAAAACCGAGTGACGATACAGCCTTTGAGGGCCAGTGGAGAGCGTGTGATATCCGATTCCAAGCGGATGTGTGTGGCTTTTCAACAGCACTTTACAGAAATGTTTGGCATGAGCGACGGAGTGGAGACGGTGGGCTTTGATGCCTACCTCGACGGTCTGCTGCACATCACGACGGAAGAGGTGGAGTGGGGAGAAAACCTGATTTTAGCTTCTGAACTAGCGGACGTGATGTACGGCTGTGCGAGAGGTAAGTCGCTAGGATTGGATGGTCTTCCCATTTACTAAAAAATGCCAAACTATTCCACCTTACTCCTGGCAGATGTCTATCGGAACTGGCAGCAAACTGGAAAAATTCCCATTCTGTGAGCCAAGAAGTGTTGATGTCACTGATGAAGGACGCGAACAAGGGGAACGTTATAGAAAACTTCAGGCCTATAATTCTGCTGAACACTGAGTTAGAGATTTTGGCCAGGGTACTCGCAAAGAGGTTGTCGCTTGTCGCGGATAGTGTCGTCAGTCCCGCACAAATCTGTGAGATCCCGTATAGATCTATCCAGGACCACCTCCACGTCATGCAATACATTGTAGGGAGGGTCGGATATAGATCTGGCTTTGGTAAGTCGCTTACAAATTTTTTATCAATCTAAAGCGTTCGATAGGGTCGACCATCGGAACCTGGCGTCTGTGCTGCATGCAGCCAGTTTCGGCCTGCTGTTCAAGGGCTGAATCGCTTCATTGCACAGCGGTATTGACGAATGCCTACCGAGTGGTTAAGAAGTTCGCTTCACAATCATGAGGTCCAGGGTTCGATCCTAATGCATGGCATTTTCGGTTAGTGTCTTTTACCATAGGTTCGGATCGACCCAAGCCTCGTGAGTGAAATTGAGTAGACAGAAACTGTGTGGAAGCCCGTCGGGTGAACTGTACCAGTAATTCAAAGGGTCAGTCTTGTCACACACTGTATCACTGATTCTTACTAAGGATTACGTTAAGGGTATACGTGTCTGTGGGATACTCAGCCACTTACACTACAATTCAATGAGTAGGTAGTTCAGTTGATCGAACAACTAGAATACTCATCGTCGAAACCGACGGAAGATCCACTTACTTTTATTTACAGCAGCATCTTCTCGGTGGTGGCAGTGAATGGCCTCAATTTAGAAACGTTTTGTGTCGCGCGCTCAGTCCGTCAAAGGTGTGACTTCTTGTTACTTCTATACGTCTTGGCTCTTGTACCACTAATTCAGAAGCTGGATGTGTCGAGGGGCATCCCGTTCGATCTGAGATGCAGCAGAGTCGTGTTGGTATACACAGACGAAGATACTGTCATGATGTCGGACACATTGCAAATCGAGGTGGTCGGCACCATACTGAAGAAATACAAGGTGGTAACAGGAACACTCACTAACCAGACCAAGTCGGTAGGGCTGGCAACTCGGCATCTAGAGAGGCAAGTCCATGCCGGCCAGCGGTAGTGTCGTCTCGTGCTGAACCGACAGTCTGGTTAAAGTGCTTGGGGTCTGGTTCGGTCCAGACCTCCATGTGGGTAGAACTGGGACGAAGGTACGAGCGAGGTGGTCAGTCTCACACAGAAATGAGCTGAGGAAGCTACCCCTTAAAGGTCGGGCAGAGGTAGCGAACGCGTACATCGACTCCGTTACATATTATCTCCTCACCAACATCGGTCCAGATTGCATCTGACCAAGCTGGAGCATCTGCTCTTCGCTTCTTGAGAAAGGGTCAGGTTCCTCTAGTTAGAAGATCCATCTGCTGCCTCCTACGCTCTCTGCATGGATGCCTTGGTGTGTTGTAGCTGATGATGCGCAGGCATGCACTGAGGCTGTGACATCTGCAGAGATTTTTGACGATGAACAGGTGTGGTCGTTGTTTGTGAAGTTTGATCTCTCACAACTCGTCTCTTTGATGGAGCTGCAGTCCTGGGTCAAGCGAAGACCAAGATTGGGCGCCTGACATCTAAATCTTATCAGAGTCTCACAGTCCTCTACTAATCGAGCACTACTCGTCCACACTACTCTTCTATAGAGGTTTCATGGCGTTTAAGTGCGACGACATTCTCAGGAAGACCCTGAGTATCGACAAAGCCGAGCTAAGTAGTTTATCACGGAGAACCTTCGGCTAGGGACTATCGACAACTTTCAGAAATCCCATTACCTGTTCAGAATAAGCTGTACAGGTACAGAAGTGTCGTTAATTGGATCTAGTTGAGATGCGTGGAGAGCGACGAAAACGTTTTTTACTTACTCGTTCAGTGTCCGAGCATTGCTGACATTTGGAGCTATTTCGAACGGTTGTTATCGCGTGTAGGATGGATTTGGTTGTGACCGAATACCTTGTAAAACTCAACTCACCGCCCTCCTTCGGCAATTGGGGTGGGGAAGAAAGACTGTATGGTGGACGCGTTTGAAAGGGTTGAGATAGGTCTCTATCTCTCCAACCAAGCTCTCGTCATCTTCTTCAATTTCCGCTTGAAGCAGAGGGTGAGGCTAGAGAGCACATTCTAGAAAATTTGACGAAAGTTGGGTACAAGTGGCGAAACTGGTACGTGTGAGTGGGCCAGTCCTTGAATTCTACCTGGAGATTGTAGTCAGGAGAGGGCAACTTCTAGGGGGGCAAGGTGCTCGGGGGTTTCGAGTGCTTCGATCCTCCTTTTGTAGTTGCCTTTGTTTGTTTTATATTGTTATTTTAAATATGTTTTTCATGTGTGTTATATTTTTGCCTCTCTTCCATTTTTATTGTATACGTATGTACACCCCAACAGATTTGTTGTAATTATTTTGTATAAAGTGTTTTGTATGTATGTGTGAGGCCCATGTGACCAATAAAGAAAGAATTATTAATTGTTATTATTGTGGTAGGTTGCAGAAGCTGGAGCGTCGTAACTAATACCTTGCGGTATTTGTTTCCGCTCTTTATGTTCTGAGTTCAAATTTCGCACAGGTCAACTTTATCTTTCATTCTTCCGGGGATCGATAAAATAAAGTACCAGTCAATAAAGTACCACCCATAATCTCATTTTACATCGTCTATAAACCCGAGTTCTTTTGTCTGCGCAAAGAAATCGATATTTCCTTTAACGCATCAGGGCTGAGCCAAGTTCGGAGAGCACCGAATTAAATGCATTACAGTAATCTTATTTTGTGTGTGTTTCTGAAATTTGAGTTAAAATTTCGTTTGGTGTGAGATTGCTTCTCATTTCTCTAGGATTGATAAAATAAGCAAGTACCACTAATATATTATATTGAGGTCTGATTCAATCTTTCCCTACATGAATTAAATTTTGAGCTTAGTGGACGGAAATGTAACGAGAGCCGTAGAGCAATGCCTGAGTGTGCCAAGTTCTAAATCCGATTTTAATCCACCAGGCCAATTTAACTGAATTAAGCAGCTAGTGACCTTGGGGAAAACATGAATATTATAACATTCAATTTCCTTTCTCTAACTTGTAGTGGGAGATTTCTGTCAAGTTGAAGATGAATTGTTCTCTGAACACTGAGAAACTATCAGAGAGATATTAAAGCACTTACTTTGGTTTGGTTTACTAGTTTATGTGAGGCATGTTTCTTTTAACGCAAATATATTGTCATAGAAAGTAGCGATCACGAGTGCTAGGTTTGAACCCGATTCTCTTCAGTGCCAAGTTGTTTCTACCCTGTAGACAAGATATCTGAGAGAGATTTTGCAAGGTGAAACAAGGCTGCGTTCGTTCCCGTCCCCTGGGGTCTCCCCTAAAAATTGAGGATTCAGGTAAAAATGGATCTTAAATCCTCAATTAAGTCTTTTCAATAAAGATAATGCTGTAATATGAAATTTTAAAGTCGTCGTTTTTTCTTCTTTTTAGAAAAATATGTTTATAATATAAGCATGAACAGAATAGACATATTTTAGTGTATGATTATGAAATCATAATTGAACATGGTGGCTAATCTCAACCACTGATAAACTTTCGCAAATGCTTTATTCCTTGTGCACCTTGTTGCTATGATCAAATAGCAACATACTTTATACATAGGCGCAGATGGCTGTGTGGTTAAGGAGTTCGCTTCGCAACCGCATGGTCTCGGGTTCAGTCCCACTGCG
>JAOPJM010000234.1:0-10157 GCA_027124095.1 Muusoctopus leioderma | reverse complement strand
AGTACCAGACTCAAAAGTACTGGGGTCGATCTAATCGACTTCAAGGCGGTGCCCCAGCATGGCCGCAGTCCAATGACCGAAACAAGTAAAAGAGTAAAAGAGTAAAGTTAAAGGGAAAATGCGTACGAAGTACAATTTTCTTGACATACCGACTCATAATTCAACAATATTTAAGAAATATATCCATTGCTAGTTTTGTATTTTATTTCTTATAGAGATATGTGAAAATGAATTAGATGAGACGTTTACGTAGATATTTAAAACTGTATATTTAACACCAATTTGGCCAACCACTTTTTTAGCTTTTATATATTATCAGCGTTACTCTGTATTTTACTTATTAGCTTTATTAAACTAAATGTTCATGTGCGTTACCATGCTAATGCAAGGGCAATAAAGGAATACAAAGCTACACTTCTCTAATGAAACATTTCTACTTATATGTACAAAAATACAAATTAGATTCAGTTCATAATTACAAAAACTAATATTTATCTCCACTTCATAATTCCTAATTTTCATATTAAGCTATAAAAAGAAAAATAATCAATGAAATATTAATAAATACCCGCGATAAGAAATAGTACAATAAACAAGTATTTATTATATTATCTGACGTTTCGAGTCTTAAGAAACATATTTGTAGATCAGCATTTGTAGGAAAAAATAAGCTATAGAACGAACCGAACCTTACGAGGAAGCTTCCAAGATCTTTTTCGGCCCGTTAGAAATAGCGAACAAATCGCTCTCAAATCACAGCAAAGCGCCTTAAAAAGGAAAAGGTCTTATTGGATAATGTAGTCCTACTTACAGGATACGTGATAAAAAAAAAGAAATGCGGTAAGGTAACGACTGGAATCCCCTTACATCATTATGCTTTCGTCTCTAAAACCACTTGTGAAAGGCTCTGTGTCCTGAAAATAATTCGGTTAATTGAAGAATCTCTTATCAAAACTAGTCAAGTAATTTACTCTAATTAGGGGCACGTATTAAATGGGATCGATTATTTGACCTTTTGTGAGTATAGGTACACACCAACGGGTGATCGGCTTTTTTTTAAATTTAAGATGTGATATGCATTTACTTTCGCTGTGAAATTAGACCCTATGAGGTCCTTTGGGGGGGGGGAGTTTGGCATGAGGATTCAACTCACCGGTTTCGTTGTAATTTAGCAACTTATTCGTTCACCTATCTTTCTCAAGATGCCGAGCTATAATAGCGGAAGACTATTTTATTAAAATGTAAACAAGAGCGTCGGATAGAATGTCTTACACATTCGTATAGAATGTCTTGCAGTATTCGTTCCGGCTCACTGCGCTCTGAGTTCAAATCCCGCCGAAGTCAACTTTACCTTTCATCCTTTCGGAGTAGATAAATAAAGTTCTAGTTTAGAGGGTGGTCTACTGGCAAAATCGTCAGAGCGTCGGACGAGATGCCTTGCTGTATTTCTTCTGGCTCTTTGCGTTCTGATTTCGAATCCCGACGTGGCTCACTTTGGTGGTAGAGTAAAGCCGTCACTCGGTTTAACCCTACCACCTGGCCCTTGGATGCATTTAGAGGAGTCCACTCTGCTGCAAGAATTCGCGCCAAGTCTGCGGTCTGAGGATACTTTACCCCCCCCCCCTTTCATTAGTCTAAGTTTGCTGGGCACTACCTTACCCCTGACTAACAGATAAAAAAACATGTACCTAAGCACAACTCATTTACGTCATCTATGTTTTAAGTTCAAATCCGTCCTGGGTTGACTTTGCTTTTCTTCACTCTACATCTATAAAATACGTAGCAGACGTGTAATGTATACACGGCATAGTTTTAGGGAACAGGGATATTGATTTTTAACATAAGCACAAAGCCTGAAATTTGATGGGATGGATATAGTCAAATAGATCGACAGTACTCAACTGGTACTTATTTTACCGATCCTAGAAGGATGACAGGCAAAGCCGCCCTCGGTGGGTTTTGAACTCAGAACGTAAAGGTATTTAAGCAAATACTGCAAATCATTTTGTCCGCCACTCTACCGATTCTTCCAAATATATATTGACTTAGGTGTGGGACGAGCTTCAGAATCACCTGGCCTTGCTCCCTGCAGAAGAAATTAATATATTAGAGTTGATAAACACCCGCGAATATAAGCAAGATTCTAAGTAAGCTGAGTACGTAACTCGGATTCCAGACACAGTTTAACATTATTTCATGTCGTGTATACTGCTAATACCGAAAGGCACGAATGCCGCAAGTTTTATTTTAACTGCGTTATAAATTTGAAGCTTTGTGCGTGCGTATGAATACAATATATTGGAGAGAGAGACAGAGACAGACAGACAGAAAATAGTGTCGTTATGATGTAACACCAAGTTGAATACTTTGCTGTATTCTGTTTCGTACTTCAATTATCTGTATTCGAAACCCATTTAGAGTCGATATTAGTTTTCTTCATCTCTCCTCGTGTGAGAAAATGAGTGTCAGTATCATACTGGTTTCGAGTAATAGGTGATATATCTTGTCAAAGAAAAATAAGATGTTGGTCACCGTACCGCACACGTAAGCTTCTATTAGATAAACCTGTGTCCTGATTTTTGCTGGCAGTTGTAAGCATTAATGCTCTTTGGAGATACATAAACAACACAACCTCCCGTTTCATTACCTTCTAAAATCTCAGGTATTACATGCATTAGTGTGATAGTGCCGTGATAATTCCGTATTGAATCACTTCTATTTTTTGATGTAACTAATGCCCTTGGAAAAATCATAAAAGACGCAACTCCCATTTTTCCTGAAACATAATCAGGCTTCATACTAATATATATATATATATATATATATATATATATATAAATGTATTGGATAAAAATATAAACTATATTGAGAACTGTTGGCAATAGAAAGCCTAAGGATATCTTATAAGCATATTAACACTGGGGACAAGAATTATAGAAAATGTAATAACAGACCGGGAATATATATTTCCATATTTGTTAGAAAATATATAAGCGCCGTATTTCTAAATGATCCATGGTGATAGGCAATAAATGTATCTCTCTTAACGTAAATATGAAATGGCAGTTGATTGCGCAAGGCAATGTGTAATAGCGTTCATGGCAATAAAGTAAGAATAGAGGGTGTTTTTTTGTTTGTTTTTTTAAAGTATTTTTCTTCCGGGAAAATGAAAACATAAAACTTCTGTGGAGGAAATTAATATTTCAGGTATCAGAAGACAACTGCTAAATTGAGAATAAGAAACTAAGCAGCCAACATTTTGAATAGTCAGCTATCATTTCCTGTTTTGAAATTTCAGAGAAAGATTTACGGAGCGAAAAGTTTTGTTTTTTTATATTTATTATATATATATTTTTGTGTTTGTAGTTTTAAGAACAGTATGGCCGATCGAGTAAGATTGTTTTCAATGAGCTTAGCCAGAGGAAGAAGTGTAGCGCCCATGACCCTTTTCAGTTCCTCCGTGAATGGTGGGAGAAAGGAAGGGAGTAAGTTGTCCTCAGACCGAAGATCTCGCTAAAGGCACTCAAGTACCAGGTGGTGGTGATAAACTGAGCGACGGATTAATTCTACCGCTCAAGAACCCGGAATGGTCCCTCCGATGGGCTTCCACATAGTTTCCGTCTACTAAATTTCACTCACAAAGCTTTGTCGATCCGAGGCTACGATAGAAATACTTGCCGAAGGAGCCGCACAGTGGGATCGAACCCAGAATCGCGTAGTTGTGAAGTTAACGTCTTAACCACGCAGACATATTTGTGCATTGGGTCATCGGGAGTTTAAACTTACTGCTAGTGTTTCGACGTGTTTTTGTACACAACACCTTATCTACATTGCAACAGTTACCTGACCTAGCAGTGTGGAATAAAGTACCAATCTGCCCTGGGAAAGTTACCAGCTATATAGTTGCTTGCTTCCTTTCCAGTGAGAGAGTGTATATATTTCATGCTTGATATTACAGAAACCACGAACCAACAAGGGTGTCTCTATGTGGTCGCTCAACCTTAGGGAAAAACAGTGAAATATCCCTCAAAGGAATGGATACATTGAATAATGCAGTGCTAGATATACTACTAAAACGACGGGCTGATCTGGGATTAAACAACAAAAACAATTACAAGAACCATAGCCAATAACGGAGTCACAACGTCGTCGTTCAACCTGCTAGAAATAGTAGCCACATTTCCCTTAAATAACGCCCTGCCGTCTTAAAAAAGACATCTTAGATGATATTGTTCAATTTAGTCTTAGATACATGCTGCCTGAAAATAAAAGGACCAGATGACCTTGGCGGAAACGCCTTTGATCATAGGTCTCCTCAACCAGTGCCGATATGTCCGCCTAAACAAAAAATTACATAAACCAACGCTGTTCACTGGCCCCATGGATCGTTGGGTATTCGTGAAACGTTCAACATTATCACCAGTGGGCCCTCACCCTCGAGATATTTGGTGAATACTGCTGTTTCACTTGACACCACTAATTCAGCCGTCTAGCACGCGAATCACCAAGCAAAACTACCTTCGTCTGGGCTCCATCTATCTCTTCGTCTCTTCGATTTCAGTCAGATCAAACCAATGCTGTGTGTACTGGTGGAGCTCTCTCTCTCTATCTCTCTCTATCTATCTCTCTCTCTCTCTCTGATCCACACTCTATCAACTATGGTGTGTGCCCCCAGGTTCGATTTTTGTTCCCACACGCTTCCTCCTATACATCAACGACCTACTTGCCATCACTTCCAGCAACGCCCATTCGTACACAGATGATACCACCCTTCAATCCTCTCTACCCTTCCGCATTCAAGCGTCATCCACACCAAACCTGCACTGATTCCATCAACAGAGACCTCAACAACATTCTCCAATGGGATGAGGCCAATCTTGTCTTCAAATGCAAGGCCTCACTATCACTGAGGGACTCTCACCATAGCAAAGAATGTATAACAAAGACTGGCTTACAGTTTCAGGACCAGAAGATACTTAAGTACCCGAAAACCCCGTAGCGTCTAACAAAGCTCAAGATGAGGCTCACAGTGGAATACTGCTCCAACATCTAGGACAATGCTACTGCTATATATACAAACATCTTAGGCCACATCTAAAGAAAGGCTACCCGACTGGTTGTCATCACGTTGCTCCCCAATACACTGAAAAATCTCTGACCCACAGACGTGCTGTCTACTCACTACTTTTCTTCCGCTACTACAGTGGCTTCTGCTTCTTAGAGCTGGCTTGGTTTCGTACCACTTCAACTCAGGCACTCCCGACTCACTCGTCTCTTCTCTTCTCGTCACCTATATTGTATCCACCCCACGCCTGCGCTAACCACTACACCCAGTCCTATATTTGTTGTTCTTAGTGTTTTACAGTTAATGTTCGTCATTCATTGTTTTACATATCATATTGTTCTTTTCTTAATATTCATTGTTAACGTTTTTAATTTTAATTTAATTTCATTATTCTCTGCATTGTTTTAATATTTGCTCTTTCTTATTCTAATTTATTTTACAGTTAAAATATTCAAATACCTATATTTAGCACGTATACGTAAGTTTTCACTTCAATATATATATCCTTTGTAGAGATACGATGAAAGTTAATTATCAGTGATATATAAATAATGAAAGGATTTGATAATATTAACTGTAGAAAGCAATATAACAACGGAATGATTAAATATGTAAAACGATACCAACAAAATGCAACACAATCTGTTTCAAGACACGATTTCAGATAATCTCTTCTCTCCATTCACATGCATAATGAATACGTATAAATTTAAACACAAGACTGAAAACTGAAATGCAAAACATCAAATATAGAGCTAATAATGTAATTTGGTGTTTCCTATGACAAGATAAGTCGTGTATTCATATATTCACTGTATCTCAACATGTTAAGATAAAAATTGTGTATTAGCTGCAGGTGAAATCAATTCTATTAAGATTCAAAAATACACAGACGACAGCTTCTATAAATACTTTAGAAATTTTAATAAGATGTCTGTGGCGGGTGACAGCACGGATAGCTGGGACGATGAGATTCCAGATAACCTTGTCATCGACACTTCGTTGTGTTTGTAACCAAGGCACTGCACTCTCGAACGGCCGAGTATACCAATCTGTAAACAGGTACGTCAGTGTAAGAATAAATTGGCTCCGTAATCATCAAACGCCCTGTAAAATATTAGCGGATATTTCGTCAGACTACTTGGAAAACTGAGTTCGATCCCGCCTGCTGGATACGTTACACGTGTTATACTGCCATCTTGTCCAACGAGAGACTCGTCTCTCATCCGAAATTGAAAATAGATACCATCCCAGTGGATCCCATAGTTCCAGAGAAAGACATAATGTGGCAAATACCAAAATGTAGAGGTAAATTACTGTATAAACCGAGTCCACGATCAGCCGTTGGTTCTCAACTGTAGTCATTTTTGTTATGGCTTAAATTGAGGAAGAAAGGCAGTGTCCATGACCTCCTGCAGGGGTCTCCGAGACTGGTGGGAGATTATGAGTAAGAAACCACAACTCATGAGTTACTGCAGCAGGAAGCAGTGTATCAAGATATGGAATTATCCTCAAGCTGGAGATGAAGTTCGAACTCCTGTAACTTAGAGTTGAAGTTAAAGTCTTCCTCGAGCCTATGGGCCCATTAGGCCGGAGCTTATACCGGTTTCCATGGCGTTAAGCGACTGAGAGTACAAGAAGCTCCCCTGAACGGGACGCCAGTCTGTCGCAGGGTTAACCCCAGATACAGCTGGTACTCATTCTCAGCTGAGTAGACTGGATTAACGTGAAATAAAATGCCTTCCTCAAGGACACAACGCGCTGCCCGATCCGGAAATCGAACCTACGAACTTACGGTCGTGAGCCCAACAGCCTAACCACTGGGCCATGCGCCTTCACTTGCAACTTAGACGACACCCCTAAAGGTATTCAAGCACGAGGTGGTGGTACTAAACCGGAGACCGAGTTAAATCCCCCACCAAATTACAGGCAGTGCTCATCAGACGGACTTTAACGCGGTTTCCGTCTACTCACACCTTTCCCAACAACATTAGGGGCATAATGTTGTGTTTCTTGTTGCTGCTGTTCAGTCCTGTGTCGACCCTGATTAAACAGACTTATGATCCAAGGCGTTGAAGCCAAAAATGAAACCATCCCGTTTTTTTAAGGCATAGCGTATCTAGGACTACATTATCCAATGTTTCCTTCCTTAGTGAGAGATGGATGACATTTTTCCTGGTCCTACAAAACAATTTCTACAGATACTCATTCTCTACCACGTTTGTGGAGGAGAATCTAAACATCCTTCTAAATAGAGATTTAACTATTGACATGTTACATATGTGTGTGTGTGTGTGGTCATTCACTGCCTCCATGTGAGCATAAACATTTATTGGTGCCTTTAATGTAAACGGATGCGATATGTCTGTTAATTTTTTTTATCTATTTTTTTATATCTAGAAATGGACAATTTCCGTCACTAGGTTTTCAGTTAGACTATTCTGGATATAGAAGTTTAAGAGTGTGTTGTTTTCTAAGTAATCCCTTAATCTCTTGACATCTTCGATGCTATCCCTTATGACGAGTGTATCATCAACATACCAGATGTAGATTGTATGCTTATACCTTAGTATCAGCTTGCTTTCTATTGTTTATGTCTAACGTAGAAAACGTGGGCCTGAATAGAGAACCCATAGTCACTATATCCTAATACTTGTATAACTTGCCTTGTGGAAATCGAACGGTAACTTTGGTTTTATAGAAAAATAGTATTTTCTCATTTCTAAAGTGATACATACAAACACATACTTACACGTACACATAGTTGCACGTACACATACTTACATGTACACATACTTACACGTACACATACTTGCATAGATCTTTACACATACAAACACACATAAATACACACGAAAGCATAAATAAGATGTTAATAGAGTAATTTAGACATAACAGAAACAAGGAGAAATAATGCCTTTATGTATATGTCATATATACCATTTGTGGGCAGCTTTTGCAACGCATGCATGGCTGAATGGTTAAGAAGTCGCTCGACAATCATGACGTCTCGGGTTCGATCCCACTGCACGGCACTTTGGAAATGTGTCTTCTAACATAAACCTAACGTTGACTCAAGCCTTGTGAGTGAATCTGGGTAGATGGAAACTGTGTAAAGGCTCATCGGATTGATTGTACCTCTAGGTCAAAGTGCCAGCCCCTGTCTAACACTAACACTTTGTCATACTGAGAGGGTCACTATGTGGTCACTCGACCTCCTAGAAATAGCAGTCAAATTTCCCTAGAATAACATCCTATTCAGAATACATTGCATTAACGGGTCCTAGGTGCACGGTGCCTGGAACAAAGACGAGAAAGTCACGACTGGATATCCTTTGATCAGAGGTCTTCTCGATCAAGGCTAATTTGGGTATAATCAACAACAACCACAACAACAACCATATCACCATGCTAGAAACATCTCCACTGTATAGAATACATAAACTGAAATAGCTATAAATGGAATCGAAACCGGTTCGTATAGTTTACCACCCCCTTTTTACCACTTGCCCATTATATAAAATATATTTTGTACGATTTTGTTTTGTTTTTACTTTTATTTTCATATCTATCGCATTTTAGTTTTGGTATTATTCAGCTTTTAAGCATATGATGCTCAATATATCCAGTATATAAGAAATTCCTTGGATATAAAAAAAAAAGAAAGATTAGAAATCTGTTTTAAATTTAAAGTTAAAATTTCATTAATATATTTGTTGTTTAGAAATATTCCTTGCAACGATATGGTGAAATTAAGCAATATATGTATGGCACAACAAAGATACTTGGAATATTTTCGACTGTTTAAAAAAACATACTGGTTTCACAGAAAATATATTTAGTTTCGTCTTGTGAGAAAATAAATGCATTTTCAAAATAAAAAAAAAATGTTTTCAACTTTGTGCTTCGCAATTTCATTTAGAACAAATTCTACATGATAATTTCTATAGTTCTTAAAGCCAAACGTTTGCTGTGTTTTGCTGGATTTCCACACCTCTAAGGGCATATAATTATGTAAATTAAGAAAAAAAAGAATCGATTTCATACTTCTTGTTTTAAAACTCTGATTTTAACTTGCCCCTAAAGGAAAAATGATCCTTTTCTATATGTTTTCCTTTATTGTTTTCTTGTTTTATTTGTTCTTCTGTTTTTGGTTGTTATTTAACATGAGTTGAACAAATGACATCACTTCGTAAACATCGGATAGTTTTACCAGTGTGTGTAAAATGAGCATTGGTATTGATAAAGTTATAGCAGAAAGTTGTACAGTCATACTTAAACAACTCTATAGCAGAAACAGTAAGCTTCTAGTCTACATACTTTTCGATATTTGAATTTGTGGTCTTCGGAGTTCGAACCTCACCGAAGTTGATCTGGATTTTGATCAGTCTTCCAGCGTCGACAAAACAAATATTTTATAATCATTTACACTATACTTGATTTAATATATTATAAATTAAAAAATAATTATAAAGTGGCAGAAACCGTAGAGCGTCGGAATAAATACAGCATCTAGTTTCATCCCTCTGCGTTCTGAGTTCAATATCTGTGGAGCTTGATTTGTCTTTTATTCTTTCAAGGCTAATAAATTCAGTACCAGTCATTTGCTGTCCCCGATCCAATTTACTATACTCCCCCCATTTACAAAAAAAAACGTGATATCATACTAACTTGAGAACTGTTCATTGTGAGTAGAAATATTAAGGTCGTTGGGGAGAAGGACATTAAATTATTGCAGCATTAATCGTCACTATATTTAGTCATTTCCCTCTACGTTCCAGATTTTACTTCCATTGTTTTCTTGGTCGATGAAATAGGTACTAGTCATATACTGCGAAGACTAAAGAACTATAGCTCACCCCTACAATGGTATAAAGCCAATGAAAAAAAATCAGTTTTAGTAGTAGTAGTAGTAGTTGTTGTTCTTGTCTGACTACAGATTTTCCAAGGTACACAATGACTTTTAATTGAGGTGTTTAATTGAAGTGTTTATGGAGACAAAGACTGGTCTCGGGAGCCTCTACGCATGCGTTCAACCTGCTAGAAATAGCATCCAAGTTCCCACAAATACACCATACCGTCTAACAAAAAT
>JAOPJM010000169.1:0-11360 GCA_027124095.1 Muusoctopus leioderma | reverse complement strand
GAAGCGGCGTATAGACACGCGGCGCCATCCCCATCAATGTGCCAGATAATTCAGAAATTGAAGTGACTAGATATGCGGCAGACACACATACACACGCAGAAACACACACACATACGTAAACATACACATTCACACACGTAGGTATATTTAGACATAAAGGAGTTTCACAAACATATGCACTTGGACGCAGAAACACACACAGACAGGGCATTACGTGCAGACGGACACACCTCCACATGCATTATATACAAATGAATACACATGTACACGCAGAATATTCGACGTATATAGACACTCAAACGTAAGCATATAAGCGTACACAATATATGTATGATATTGCAGGTATTGTTAACGTTGTTGCTGTATTTTAAAACCTAGTTTCACTTTATCTCGTCTTCAGTGCATATTTACTCTCTCTCTCTCTCTCCAATTTCACTAGTCCCGTGCTCTTGCGCCCTTAATAATAGTAATATCGGCAAATTAGTTGTTTGATGATTTTGTCGTTGCGGTGGTGGTGTGTATGATTGTTGTTGTTGTTACTGCTACTTCTTGCGTTGTTGCTGCAGCAGCTTTTGATCCTGCGTCGTCTTTTACGTCTACTTGATTAAGCTTCTTAGATGCGGAAAGCCATCTCTGCTGCTAAAATAGCTATGCGCTCTGCAAGTCAGGATGCATTTGTGTATTTAACGCTTCGGTAAGAAATTTGATTGCGAATAATTACACGCACACAACACATATATACACATACTTACGTAAGTTATATATATATATATATATGCTCACACACACTTATAATTTTAATTAATTAAATGTTTATAAAATATTTAGAATAATCTCAAACCTGATGATTTATTAAGAAGAGTCGAAATTGGTGTAACACCGTATCAATAGCAACTAATGAAAACTCTATCGTTGTTATTATCAAGACATTCGAAATGGATATCATGTGGATATGTTTCTTCGTTCTTTTCGTTTTCTGTTGCTTGTTTCTGCTTTTGTTTTTCTACTATGATCTGAAGGAGTTTTGCGTTAAACCCAAAGAAAGGTCACTGAGCTTCGCTTCCGGTTCCTATCTGTGCGACTGGCCGTCACCCGGTGTCAGGGGAATGGTATCAAGTGGAGCATCTACGCCGACTCACAAAGATCATGCTGCAGCCCATCATTACCGAAATCAATTCTCTACGGATTATTCTGGCGAGCGCTTCGCCCCGCAGGAAGCAGATCCTGGAAAATGTAGGCATGAATATCGAAGTTGTGCCGTCAACTTTTGAAGAGAATTTGGACACGAGTGCTTTTTTAACGCCGGCTGATTATGCGAAAGCAACTGCACGAGGCAAAGCCATTGAAGTTGCACGTCGACTTGGAGTTTCAGAAAAGCAAAGTGGGGACTCTGTTAAACCACCTCCGGATATTATCATCGGAGCAGACACAATTATTACTTTGGGTGATAAGATCTATGGTAAGCCAAAGGACCGAGAAGATGCTAAGGATATCTTGACATGTTTGGTTGGCAAGTAAGTACCATTCTTCCATACTTCTTTTCACATGTGTGCACGCTTCGTATATGCACCTGCACGTGAAAAGGTCTCATTGTATAAGGTAGTCCTAGATATTCTGTCTACAAAACAGAAATAAAAAACACGGGACGATCATAGTTCGAGCAGCCTTGGACTAAACGACGACGACATGTATCCAATACCGACTTGTACGAATATGTGTAGAGTTTGATATATATATATATATATATATGGTGCTGTATCATCCGACCGTACCGGAGTTCTCCCCATCAGCCACCTCGACAGAGTATTGCCTCCGGGCAGTAAGGAGTATATATATACACAATAAAGTATTGACTGCTCTTTACTTACTTGCCCGTAAAGTTATTTTGTAAGCAGAAATATTTGAAAATACAACATCATATATATATATATATGCATACATGTGTGTTTGTGCATGCGCGAGCACTTTATTAAGTCTCTTACCCACAGTGCTCGCTCGTGTCCACGAGCTTTGTTTGAAGTAATTACAATTGTGTTTAAAACAGAAATCCTGAGAAATTTTTCCTGAACAAAAAAAAAATAAAGTTAGGGTGGAGATGTTTATTTCGAAACCCCACCTTTTTTTACATTTTGTTAGAGTTTTTATGAATAATTATATTTTATAAAATAATAGGTTTTGCAGAATTATTTTGTGGCCTTCCAACATTAAAAGATTCCCCACCTCTGCGTCTTGTGAAAAGGATGAATGTTACTCTGTCCCGTCCACACGCTCTCTATATAGCTAAATGCTATGTAGCTAAATGCTTATAAAATAAATATTAAATAGTTTCTTAAAAGTCTAAATGTCTGAGATGAATTGCTGCTGCTATAAAGATTATAATTTTATGCACTATTAATATTATTTTTAGTTTGTATATTTACAATGTTAATATTCTACACTGCGTTTCGATCTCCGATCGTCATGAAGTGTCTCATTTCTGGACATGTACATAGGCCCAGACCGAATTCGAACTAAGAACTTTACCTGTACTGGTTACTATCCTACATATATGTTTGTATGATGCTGTTTTGTTCCAGATCAGCCCTGATCGTGTATATCTATGATCAAAGATTTTCCAGCCATTTAAACATAGTGTATCGAGAACTACATTATCGAATGTGTGCTTCTTTTTTTTAAGTGTGGGATTTGGCTGCTATTTCTAGTAGATCGATTGACTACGAAGAGGCTCTCTCATTGGTTCGTTGCACGATCTTTAAATGTCGTAGCGGAGTGGTAGAACAGCAGAACTAGTGCCCCATACGAGTATTAGAATTTCGAATTCCAATAGTTATACTATTTATAGGCTGAGGCAGTTGACACCACGCACTTGCAATATCTTTTAAATCAGCGCTGTCTTCTTCATATTTTAGTTATTATAAGTATCTGTTTGTAAAAGCTAAGAGACCCTAACTGTTAGTAAATATTATTTCCAGGAATGTGACAAGCAAATTCAAAGACCCGATTTTGGGCAATGAAACAATACCACTACCACAAACCAACAAGGGAGTTTCAATTTGGTCAATTTTTCCTTTTATCCCTCCGACCATAGAAGGATTAAAGATAAAAGTTGACCTCAGCGGGATTTGAACTCAGAATGTAAACTGTAACGATTCTATCACTTCAGTTTTGTAGTATTAAAGATGTTACTCTCTCATAAAGGTTGCTAGGGACTTTATACCTGTCTGTTGGAATTCAAGGGAACATACACTGTTGTTGATTCCTTTTTGATTGTTGTTGTTTAAATACCAGTCATTTTTTCCCAGACACATTGTATGTAGGACTACATTATCCAATATGGTCTTCTTTTGTTAAGATAGTATGATGTGATTGGAGAGAAATCTGGGTTCTGTTTCTAGTAGGGTGAGCAACTTGGTTCACATGGATACCTATTGTAATTGCCTGTATAGCCCATGGAAGAACTTGGACACATCACCAAAAACTAATGAAACAATCACCAATTGTATAGTGCATTTGTTGTTGTTTAGCCCCAGGTCAGCCCTTATTAATTAAACTTATGATCAAAGACATTCCAGACATAACTAACCGCCTTATTTTTTTTTAGTTCAAACATGGTGCATTTAGGACCCACATCACAATGTCCTTTTGTTTTTTAGACAGTAGGGTGTGATATGAAGGAGATTTGGCTGCTATTTTTAGCTTCCTCATTGGCTCACAGTCCCTTTATTATTTACAGTGATGACTTGTACCTCCCTCTGAGACTTATGTTACACCTACTTGTCTGACTCTGCACTATGCTAGGTTGAGGGGTGTTTTACAGGATATATCTGTTGATCCTTTTTTACCAGCAACCTAACCAGTTCAGGAGTCTGTAACTATATCAGTTGTTTCATGGAAGTGTACTGTTAAATTTATTATCTAGCGAATGTGGGCTTTGATATGAATGTGTACCTGGGGAGTACCAGATCCACAAAGGTATGTATCCAGCCTCAGTGTGTAACCTCAGTACTCATAGCAGCATTTTGCAGATCCTGTCAATATCTGGGTGAAAATCAGGACCATAGAAATAGTTCCAAGGTGCTGATACAGTTCTGCAGGGGAAGGATTAGGATAAGTGTTTTGTATAAGCTTTGGAGACAATAGGGATGATAAAATGAAGAAATGCAGGTGAATCGAGTATGATTACATATATGACCGCTAATGTTTAGTAAGGGTCATCTAATGAAGGGGGTCTATTTTGAAAACATCTTGTAATATTAATTGTCTCTCGTCTGCTACAAAGTTAGTGTTGCTTCTCACTTTTAACATCTTACTTTCATTATTGAATTGGCAGAGTCGTTAGCGTGTCGGACAGAATACCTTGAAAGTATTCGTTCTGTCTCACTGCGCTCTGAGGTCAAATCCCGCCGAGGTCAACTTTGCCTTTCATCCTTCCGGGGTTGATAAAATAAAGTACCAGTCAAGTACTGGTGATTGTTGGCCTTGTGATAACATCATTGCTATTACTATCATTGCCAATATTTTTACTGTTAGAAATTTTATTTTTATTATTATCATTATTATCATCATCAACATTATCATCACCTTGGACCTTGTAAATTGTCGTTCCTGTCAGGAATTGTCAGAAATTATTTTTGAAAATGTTTTTAATAGATGTAGTTTTGAATGCCACTAACGAAAATCACAGGTAATTTTTCCACAAAAAATTAATAAAAAAGTTATAACCCTTTAAATATTGAACTTTTCTGTCATTTTTAGCCAAACGCATCGCTGTATTCTTATACCGCAGCAAAACCGGTCTGTCTCTCTCTCTCTATCTCTCTGTCTGTCTGTCTGTCTGTCTCTGTGGCAAAATGCTATTTGCATACAAAAATGTCTCTCTGTCTGTCTGTCTCTTTGTTAACATGCTGCGGTATCAGAATACCGCGTTGCGATTGGCATATAAAAAAAAGAACAGTTCAATCTTTAAAGGGTTGTAACTTTTTTATTATTCATTTCTGGAAACATTACTTGTGATTTTCCTTAGTGGCATTCAAAACTACATCTATTAAAAGCATTTGCAAAAATAATTCCTGACAATTCCTGACCAGAACGACAATTTACAAGGTCCATCATCTTCATCATTATCATCATAATCTGCATCCTCATAGGGAAATTATTGAAGCATAAATCTATTGCTATAATTCCATGTTTTTGTTACAAACGTCAAGGTCGCAGTTAAATACTTAAACAGATAAACAACCAAAACATAAACAAATAGATAATATAATTAATTAAAAAGTGAGGGGATAGTCCAGGATTTAGTTTGTGCTATAATTAGTCAGGAAGAATTATAGGATAGTGGGAAAAAAGAACACGGGACTTGGAATCAGACGAATTCTAATAGAAAGGAAACAGAGCTAGTTCTGTAAGAGTTATTACTTTAATAAATGATAAAATATATACTTTAGTTCATGAATTGAGTACTTTAACTAAAGTTGTGGTTCTTCCAGTTTTTAATGACAATATTTTAGAACAATTATATATATATATATATATAAATGTAGGTGGGTGGGGTGGCTAAATTATAAATGTAGGCCAACTTAGTCTTACATCCTACAGGTACGAAATTTCTGGCTTTATTTCAATATAGGAAATCAATATGTAAATGTGTTTTGTTCTATTAATTATAATAGCCACCACTACCTTAAATAAATTACATTGTTGTGTACATACATATAAAAACCTAATTATCAACATGTGGATACAGTGGTGTTTTCAATTTATTTCTCATTACTAGGTAGTATAGTTACGAATATCTTAAAAGAAAATGTGTTGCTTATACACTTATGTTTATTTATTTCATTATATATCATAATTTGTGAACTTCAGCGTCGTTGTTTAGATGTTTCCAACTGCAGTTATGATGGGCAGGTTGACAAGACACTGGACTGGCTAATTTGATGCACAGAACTTCTTTCGTAAAGTATTTTTTGGGCCATTATTTCGATTTACTGGATGATGTTTGTATCATATAACGATATAAATCGGCATAGTATACTCTCGATACAAACACGTGCACACACACACACACACACACACACACACACACACACACCCACACCCACACACACACACATACACACACACACACACACAGACATATATATAAATGTGTGTACATGTATGTACATATACATATATATATATGCGTGTGTGTGTGTGTGTGTGTGTGTGTATGTGTGTGTATGTGTGTGTGTGTGTGTGTATATGTGTGTGTGCGTGTATGTGTGTGTGTATGTGTGTGTGTGTGAGTGTGTGTATGTGTGTGACGGTTTTTGCAGTTTCCGTCATCGAAATTCCACTTACAAGGAATTGGTCAACCCGAGCCTACTGCAGATGAAACTTTAAAATTGTCCAAATTGCCGCGTGTTGGGACTGAAACCGCCTGTACACGGATACGAAGCAATCTATTTAAAACACCCAAACATACCTGCACGCAGGTATACGTTTAAACATATTTCTCTACGTGTTGGTCCATATCTGAAACAATTTCATACTACTATCTCTTATGACTAACATCAGCACGATTCTTTTGTATTTCGTACTTCATGTGCAATTAATTACGTCTCTCTCTCTCTCTCTCTCTCTCTCTCTCTCTCTCTCTCTCTCTCTCTCTCTCTCTCAGATTCATTAATTTCTCTGATACCAGAGACATACTCATGTCAGCAATCATACAAACATACTGCGTGGGTGTGTGTGACAGAAAGGGAGGCAGGGAGAGAGATAGGGAAAGAGAGAGAGAGAGAGAGAGAGAGAGAGAGAGTGAGAGAGAGAGAGAGAGAGAGAGAGAGAGAGAGTGAGACTCTATGCTGCACACTGAACAGTTAGCGTTAACCTAAAACGAAGCATTCTGTGTTTGAAAGATTTTCCATCCAGTTAGTTTAGAACAGCTGAATTTATGAGTTCTGACATATCTATTATATATTCCATATACACACACGCACGCACACACGCACACACACACACACACACACACACACACACATACACCACACACATACACACAGACACACAGACATACACACCACACACACATGATGGATTCTTCATTGGTTCAGACGATGAGCGTTCCATTGTTCGATCAATAGAACGGCCTACTCATTGAATTAACGTGTGCAGTGGCTGAGTATTCCACAGACATGTGCACTCTATAACGTAATTCTCAACCAGAATCAGCGTGACACATAGTGTGATAAGGCTGCAGCTTTGAATTATAGGTACAACCCATCCAATGGGCTTCCACACAGTTTCCGTCTACCCAGATTCACTCACAAGGCCTGGACCGACATGTGGCTATGGTAAAGATGCTTGGCCAAGATGCCGCGCAGTGGGATCGAAAGAGACGACTATGTTCGAGGTTGATCTTTTTTATTACGGATTTTTTATATTTCCTTATAATTCCTTTATGTTCAGTTTGGAACATTAGCGTTCCTAAATCCATTTGTCCATTAACGTTTGGGAACTATCTCAGCTCTATCCTCAAAATAAAATGATGGTAGAATAGTGTTTTCGTGTGCTTTGCGTTGGGTTGCAAGGAATAATGAGAGTGATGGTAATATTCTTTCTTTTTTCATGCCGGATATTAAAAAATCATTCACTGGTTGAGTCGGTGGTTTTCGTAGTTAATTTCGTGTGTGTTGTATCTGTGTTGAGGTAGGGTTTATATTTTTCTATTAGCAAATCCGCCAGGGATACTCTTCTCATTCTTTGTAGAATTCTATGTAAAATTATAGTGTTGTCGACTATTGTTTTTTCAATCTATTTTTGTTGCATGTACTGTATAATAAATAGTGTGTTGTGATGGCTCCTTGTTGTGAATGCATAGTCAACCGACGGGAGAGTGTTGTACTTGTATGACCAATGTAGCAATTAGATTCATGAAGTTTACAACTTTCATGTTTACATTGGAATTTATATACTACATTGGTGCTTTGAAGTACGTTCTGTGGTTTGTTGGCTTGAGGTTTTGTGTTAATGAGAAGGTTTTTTGTGTTAATGAGAAGGTTTTTTGTTTTGGTGTGTTTGTAATAGATTCTAACGTTGAGTTTGTGGTTAGGTGTGATACATGTTGTGTTCTGTTTTATGATCACATGGACCATGGACCATGAACCATCTGGGTTTTAACAATATTGAAGAGCCCTTTGTCACTGCCAGAATTTTGAAGCTCTGCTGATATGATGGAATATATTTGCTTGGAGTGAATCTTATTTGTTAAACATCAAGATGTATGCATGTGGTAAGCCCTTTTTGTCATTCTATGGTATACATGTGACATCTGACTGGTCCAAATATTTGGCACTTAGTAATCAAATATAGCACCTAGTTCAATTTTTATGGGAAAACCCTGGCTTTGAGATCATGCCTGTGAATCTATGTTTAGTCAAGAAGCATCACTTCTTGAATTTCTTTTCATTTGGAGTGGCAGGTGAAAGTAATGAAGAGTTCCGGGTGGCTGAAACGTCGAACATATATCACTGCATCCTGTGTTTGTTCGTGCATGAATCGAGAGATACCAGTAAAAATTGGAGGAACAATGCAAAGGCATCTCCACTTCTCTATTTGCAGACTATCTGGTGCCATTCTCTTGATGGCGAGCGTCCCATTCATTGTTAGTTTTAACTCTTCTACTTACAGTCTTGGTAACCGCAGCTCATCTGCTTCTGCTTCCCCCAGAGCATGTTTGTGTTTGCTATCAGAGCATAATTGATGGAAACATCATATATAGGGAATCACTTATAAAAACGAAGACTACATTTGACATTGCCCGTAATTTGAACTCGCACTTATACTATTTGAATTCCTGCTTAAATTAATTAAACTCATCTAGGTCGTATCGACCATAATCAGCAGCAGTATTACGAAAAGAAATGATAGAGACAGATATAGGAAAGAGAAAGTATGGGACAACATTTATTTTTCTCAAGCACCAGCCAGACTCGAAGGGTTTACAAATACGTTGATGCTGACACTCACCTCCGAGTAAATAAAAATAAATAATAACTGGTTTTTCATTGGAAGCTTCTGTCAATGCTAACTTTTAAATCCTTAAGTTTTTCAGTCGAAATCAAGTATTGAACCAAGAGATTGAATATGGCTGTTTAAGGCAGAGTTCTTCAGAACTAGTTTACTCGTATACTGGATTGCTTTGGTCTAGCTGCATGTTGTTGCTGTTGTCGTTATTGTTGTTGTTGTTGTTGTTGTCGTTATTGTTGTTGTTTAGCCGTGATCTAGTTGACCAAAGACATTCCAGATTTGGTCAGCTATTCTCATATTTAAAGTGTAGTGTATCTAGGATTACATTATCCAATATATCCTTCCTTTTTGATTTGATTTGAGAGAGATTTTGGCTACTATTTCTAGGAAGTCGAGTGACCATGTAGAGGCTTCAGCGTTAGTTCTAACGTTATTTTGTGAAGTGCACACTACGATAGATTGTTAGTAGGATTTCGTTTTAGTATGGTATTATTGACTTTTGATATTCTTTTGAAATATTTAATCATTAGCAAATATTTCCCGCTGACTGTGGTGTACTATGCTTTTTCTATTTGTTATATATGTGATATAGTGAATTCGACCTACCACGGATCTTTGGTTCTATGGCTTTGCTGAGTTTTATTGCATTCCATTTATGACTTCTCGTTGTCTCCTCTTGGCCGGAAGACATACAATCAAAACCAGCACTTTGCCGCTAACTTCCATAATTTTTAACTGAATGTATTTGAAAATTTGCTCAAAGGACTTGTGGGCGTTTCGATATATGACGTCAACATTTAATCTGTTTTTCAAGATTCTTGACTTCATGAAATAGTACAGAGATTACATTAGGCCGTTTATACCATGCCATAAGGCATATTGGTTGTAACAGAGGAAATATACAATTATTTATTTTTGCACTCAAAATGTTTTCAAAGACATCAAAATGATGTGTGAATTTAGAGAAGACTGACATAACAAAGTAAATATTGTTTAGTCCATCAATTTATTCAATCAATGTCGATTGGCTGACTTTTCTGATTTAGATGCACCAATCAACTCTGTTACCAAGAGATGGCATTTCATAGTCGTATTTCAGGTAAGCAGTACAAGTAAATTATCAGTTTAACAAACACTGCTCCCTTTACTTACAGCAGTGAGCGACCCACGTTATCTGATTAGAAGCAGAACGGCCTAGTTGATACTGTACCAGCTCAGAGATACTAGAATCAATCTCACTGAAGGCGTTTCCTTGTTTATTTGGACAGTAAACTTAAAGCTACATTTCTCAGGTTACCTTTTGTTTTTGAGTTGTTCAAAATCAACCTAGATTGTGCAAACCTGTTGGACGTAGGAAGTTGGTTGAATAAATAAATATGATCTGCAGATACATTGCTCTAGATATAGCGCCACATAGTTGAAGCCCGCAATGTGCACTTAGACATGCTGTGGTTTATCAGTTTAGTTGCTCTTTTTCCATCTATCCAGTCTGTTTCAGTGCGAGATGGTCGAGGTGGATTCGGCCAGAACGTAAGTTATTTTCTTGCTATACTCTATTTATTATTGATGTTGTACATCGCAGCATACTTTGGGGTTATAAATGCTGTTTTTGAGATTATAAACGCTGCTTTTTTTTAGTGTATGTGTTTTTTTTAAATTTTAGTCTGCTTTGACTGTGAGGGGTACGGTCTGTAGGATAGTGATGTAGTAGTTTATATTATAGATGTGTCTATTTGTTTATTGGTGATTATGCAGTTAGTGACACGACTGGAACATTTGGAGGTTTATACAACAGCATATAGTATTTCTCGCATGTCCAAGTATTCTTTAATTATGAGAAAGTTTTCTTAGTTGATCTATAGGGATGATCGATGTAAAGTCTCTGATGATGCAACATTTGATGTTTTGTGGTGTTTGAAGTTTATTATGGTTTCCTTTGGAGAATTTAACGACCCAGACAGAATCAACATGACTCATTTTGTACTCAAACACAATTGTTTTTTTGTGTTGGCAAATATTGGCATGTGTGTGTTATATGCGCATTTGTACATCGTTTTGCTTTCTTTATTATGTCTTCTACGTATACTGTGTGTGATGTAGTTATTTCCTTGTTTTTGATTTCTCTGTTCTGATATGTTTATATTTTTTAATGTACGGTTGGTTATATCTGATCTTTGTTGGTGTTTCTCATCATAATGGTTGGTTATATCTGATCTTTGTTGGTGTTGCTCATCATAATGGTTGGTTATATCTGATCTTTGTTGGTGTTGTTCATCATAATGGTTGGTTATATCTGATCTTTGTTGGTGTTGCTCATCATAATGGTTGGTTATATCTGATCTTTGTTG
>JAOPJM010000167.1:0-10609 GCA_027124095.1 Muusoctopus leioderma | reverse complement strand
ATTATCGGCCGGACTGTCTTCCATAATATATATTTCACGTATTATCTCGATCGTTTGCCGACATTAACGGTACTCTCTATTACAACCAGATAACATTTCGATGGAAGACAAAACACACTTTGTTAGCAGACGACTTTTTAAATGTTTAGCCTGTAATTCAAATTTTTTGATAAAGTAACCGATAAAATAATTCACTGAAATAGGAAGGGAAAAAAATGAAAGGGAAGAAGGGGCTTTGATAAAAGGAAGTAAGACTGTGGTGGAGATTTGTATCTTTTGTCTATTTGTTGTTGTTGTTGTTGTTGTTGTTGATGTCGGCTGCGGCCTTAGCACTTTATTTTAGGTGTAATGGAAATAGTTCTGTATCAATGAACGTATATATAGAGAAAAAAAAGAAGGGAAGGGTGTGAGAGGGAAAGGAGGAGATTGAATAAGAGAGGGGGTGGATTGAGTGATAGAGAGAGAGGTGGATGAGAGAAGGAGGAGGAGGAAGAGGAGGTGATAGATAAGTATTTGAAAGAAAGTGTAATTGGGGAAGATAAAGAACAAAATAGAGATTGTGAATGTGTTTATGAAGGAGGAGGAGGATGAGGAGGAGGAGGAGTAGAGAGAAAAAGAGAAAGGTAGTGAGAGAGAGAGAGATGGGGGAGGGGGGAGTAAAGAGGCACTAAGTAAACAAAACGGGGAATTTATGTATATCTATCTTTCTATCTATCTCACTCTCTCCCCCCCTCTCTCTCTATATATATACATACATGTATATATATATATATGTGTGTATGCGTGCGTATGTATGTGTTTGTATGTCTGTGAGAGTATGTGTTTGAGTGTGTGTGTGTGTGTGTGTGTACATGATTGTATGTTGAAATTTCAACACCAAATGAACTCTGTTTGACCAATTCTTTTGTCCACCCACCGAAATTCCTTTCTGCCACCAAATGGACAAGCATCTCTTTCCTTTTCTTCCTCTTTTTTCTTCTTCTTTCTTCTTTGTTTCTTTCTTTCCTTTTGAAACACTCCCTTTCCTTTTCTTCCTCTTTTTTCTTCTTTCTTCTTTTTTTCTTTCTTTCCTTTTGAAACACTCCCCCCCACCTACCCTATATATACACAAACAGAGTAGCATTGATGTTGAAATTAGTTTGAAAACTGCCCAGATGCAAGAAGTCACTTATTTTATTAACTAAGTCACAACAATTTATCAACATAAATTAATTAAAAAAAATATAAAAACACCAAAAAGTCATTCTCATCTTTTTTCAAATATATATATATATATATGTGTGTGTGTGTGTGTACATGTACATGTGTATAGATATATATACGTGTATATATATATGTATGTATATATATATGTATAATGGTATTGGATAAGTTTGAAATGCCGTATACATATACCGTATACAAATACCGTATTAGAACTCCACTATTAAGATTGCACTCAAATACATCCTAGGTCAGAGAAAAAGATATACTCAATTACTCTAGTATATGACCTAGTACAGGTTACTACCTAATAGAGTGTTATAAAGAATCAAAGAAAGGTAAGAATATATCACACAAATTTATTCAAAACACTTACATATGTTTCCGTGAGAATGGTAGATAAATAAAGATTAGATTAATAAATTCATCTATGTTAACATTTCACCTCTTCAGAGAGTAGACCTGGAAAAACCAAGAGTACTAAAAATCTACAGAATGCGTAGCAATATATATGAAATAATATTTAATACGAATTTGTGGCAGTGTCTAATGAGATGATTACATGTTAGGCAAAATCCAATAAGAATTTGATGGAAAGTATTGGGTATTATAACATAAAACAAGTAGAGAAAATAAAAAAAATAAAAATATAAGAAAAATGGGAGTAAAATCATATTATACTTGTTTTCCTATAAAAGGTGACCAGTAATCGAGAGAGAGAGAGATGTAATGATTATGGTGAAATAAATCCGAGAGGAAGGAGTGTAAGAATAGATGTACTACTATGTAAAGAGAGAGAAAAGAGATTGACATAGCAAACGAAGTGAAAGAGGAGGACACATCAGAAAAAGAAAAAGAAAAAACAAAGAAGAATGAGCCATAAAGAAGAAGGGGGAATGTTAAGTAGACAATGTTAGCATGTTGTTAAATGTGTATCCACAATATTATTGAAAGCCAAGTGTCAATTTAGGATGCATCTATGTAAAAAGAAAGAAAATGAAAAAAAGAACGAAAGTATTCAGTTATAAAAAGAAAGACTAAAATTATATATAGCAGACAAGGTTGTATGTGTTGATAGGCTATAATGAAGATATAAAGAGGCAGGTGTAATGTATTTAGACAAAAAAGCCCCATACATTTTATTATAGAATGTACCTGTACAAGGGAGAAAATTAGCACTATATTTTTATATTACTAACTATCAAAGAATTAAGAAATATGTTTTTATAAAATAAACTGGAGATATTTAGTTATGAAATTATATATAAGTGTCATTAAGTAAATAAGTATGAGGTAATATATCATGGATAAAATGTGCCAGAAAATGAATTAATATGAGAGAGTCATTTGGTGTTAATTATATATTAAACTAAGTAATTCATATGTACATATATTGATTATTATATTTCCTATAGATCTTTAGTTCGAAATAGTTTCTTCATTAACTTTTCCATAAAAGATAGTGATGTCCTATAATTGTTTTCATTTTTTTTTTATTGAATAATTAAATACTACGTCATTTAATAATACTTAGTTTAATATATAATTAACACTAAATGACTCCCATATTAATTCATGTTCGGCACATTTTATCCATAATATAATACCTCATACTTATTTACTTAATGTCATTTATATATCATTTCATAATTAAATATCTCTAGTTTATTTTAGTAAAACATTATATTTTCTAATTCTTTGATAGTTATTAATGTAGAAAATATAGTGCTAATTTTCTCTCTTGTTAAGATTCTATGATAAATGTATGGGCTTTATTTGTCTAAATACATTACACCTGTCTCTTTATATCTTCATCATAGCCTATCGACACATACAACATTGCCTGCTATATATCATTTTAGTCTTTCTTTTTATAACTGAATACTTTCCTTCTTTTTCCTTTCTGTCTTGAGACTGCTCTAATGGCAAACATCTGGAATTTAATTAGTGTATGGTTCATCAGCACAAATAAAATTTTCAAGGAGTTGAAATTGATCTGAATACAATGGTGGATCTAATTGAGGCTTTGAAAATGTTTCGGAAATCACTTCTGGATTGGTATGAAAAGTTGGAACTAGATGCCAAGAAATGATGTGGTATCACAAACCACAAAGCAACAACAGGTAGGCCAAGAAATAGAAACAAACATTATGATACAAATTCATCATTAGTCTTAGAGGACGTTTTCCTTTCTCAAAGAGAAAAATTCAATGTCATTTTAGATCAGTTGCATGTTGCCTTACTAAAACGCAGGGTAGCTTACCAACCAGTGCATAACAGGTTCAACGTCATAGTAAACTTATGTAGTCTACCTGATACAGAGATACAAACTGAAGCTGAGAAACCTTTCACTGCTTTTCCTTGTGATTTTAGTAATGTGCTGATGGACGAAATTGTCCAGTTTGCAGCCGTTTCCAAGCTCAGGTCATGTTTCACTCCATGTCAACAGGCAGTTTTACTCCATGATGAATGGCTTGCTGATTCGTTTCCAAGTGTTGATATAGCTCTTAGATAATAGTTAAGCTTGATGGTCACTAGTTGTTCAGGAGAGAGATCATTCAGCAAATTAGCACTGATAATGGACCATGATGACTTAAGCTAGGTTAAGTGCTCTCTGCCTTCTGGGTGTAGAGAAAGCAGTGTTCTAAAGAAGATACAGTTTGAGAAATATATTAAAGATTTTTCAGATGCCAAGTGTAGAAAAAAAAACGTTTGTGTAGGTATTGTAGTGATGCATATAGCTGTAAGTTGGTATAGATGACCGTACTTAGTTTAGATAGACTTTTGCATTAACAGATGCATTTAACCTTTCTATGGAGGATTTAGTACGTTTTAGTCAACGTTTTAGTAAATTTGCTAAACACTCTGTGGCAACCCTGCCACTAACTTGTTAGGTTTCCAGTTATACATTTATGTATAACATTTAAAATTAATGTATTTAGGTATATTTCCATTCACCATTTATGTAATTAAGTATATTTCCGTGTAGAATATATCTATTTTTATTTATGTATAACTGATCAATTTTTGGCATTTAAACTTATATGTGTGTATAACTTGTCAATTCCAATTACATGCACTAAATGGACTTTGATATGTAACTTTGGTGAATTGCTGTGTATTTTCATTTTTGTGAATAAGGAGACCACCGAACCTGAAGTGCCCCGGGCTCACCAAAGTCTAAATCCGGCCCCGATAATGTTATGGCACAGTTTGCATCTAACGAAGAATGATCCCTCTGAACATTACGGGAGTTGTCAGACGAAATGCAGTCAATACAATTAATTCTCATATTTCTCCTCTTTCTTGTGTAAATATAGCAATTATTCGCAAAAATATTGTTTCTACCGTACAGCACGAAGACGTTCAAAATGCCATATCAAACAACTTTAACACACAAGTCTTGAAGCGCACATGTCAATGTATTCACAATTCCAGTTTATGTAGTTTATAAGAAGCAATGGATATCAGGAAGACATCTCGTTTTGAAAAACGAGAAAACTTCTTCAAGGAATTCAATGAATAAAATGTGTCATTATCTATCTACAATCCGACAAATAGAAGTTCCAATAAGCTTGATTTACTATGAATACTTCCATACTCTGGTTATAAGGCTAATTGAATGTGTATTCTCTGTGTTCACGTCAGCATACTGTTTAACTGTAAGTATGAGTTACAACTACATTTCAGCAAAATACAAAAGGGAAAGCGAGGTCCAAACTCTTAACTGGATATCATTTGAAGAAGGATGAGTTCTCTGAAGTTGACATGTCCACGATATACATATAGGAATTCCTAATGCGTTGTGAGATAAAATGAGAATATTTAAGAAATTACAATTGTATCCAAGAAAGCAGGTGATGTTCTGGATTAGAAAAAAGTAACAGAAATAAATCAAAGAGTGTAATAGGATGTATGCCGTGTGGAAGAAGAGAAGTCTAGAGATTTGGGAAAATCACTCGTCATATACAGAACATCTGTTTCACAGTATCCGAATTTCACAGATTGATGGCCGCTTACGATATATTTGGATAATAACAGAGTGTATAGGAGTTTTGACCTAAGCTCATTTTTCATTGCCTGCTGATGAAGTAGCATATTCGTGTATATTGTAGACGCATATTTTAAAGAAAAACATTGTACCATGGCCAGGGTAAATATATAGAATATATTATATTATCATTTTCTCCCAAGCCCACATAAAAATGCTAAGAGGCGCTTTTTGGTGCACTCATGAACAATATAGACAATGGCAGGTGGGCAGAGAGGTGGGGGTGCTCTGACCCAACATAGCCAGTGGGCTCTCGCTCATGTGAGTGACGACGGCCTTAAATGTTTTCTATGTCTAAATCATTTCTCGTTTTTGTTATCATATTTATTATTATTTATCAATTATATCTTCTTTTAATTATTGTGCTTTTCTGTGATATTCTAATTATTTGTATCCTCAAAATGTTTAACATGTCTCCATGTTTTTGTCTTCCGTATATTGTATGTTATGTCTTTTGGGCCCTTATGGCCAACACAGAAAGTATTATTATCATTATTATTGTTGTTGTTGTTGTTGTTGTTGTTGTTTTTAGGTTTCTTATAATTATAATATTAACAATGGTATTAACGGGCGGCGCGTTCTGTCCCTAAGCAAGGCAAGTCCTTTCACATTACTCCAGTCCACTCAGCTGAAAATGAGTAGTCACCAGAAATAAGGTGATGATTCTATAGGAGTTGAAACTGACAGGAAGTACTCAGCAAGGGAAAAATCAACGGAAATATAGTTTCTTTGGTTGGTTTTATTAGGAAAATCTGCTACGATCTTCCGATCGAACTCTTTATATTTATATTTATACTAGCAGAGTTACCCGGCGTTGCACGGGTGAACACTTAGATTTGGAATGTATAGATTGAATATTTCTTTCTGCATATTATTCAGTAAGTAGATACTAGTTGTGATGCAAGAAAAAATAAAATAAACATTTAATGAAATAGAGATTTATTTGAAATTAGAATTTATATTACTTCTTTATATACAACATGGCATGTTATACCCGAAGGAGAGTATACATAAATGTTGGTAGCTGTTTCTACTCTAGAGCATCCTACACACAGTTGACCATGAGAGAAGCAGTCTTCTTGTAATTGTAACCCAGCAACTCCCCTTGTTTGTTACTGTGATTTGTTTAATGACATGGCAAAACTTTATCGTACTGGGAATTGTAAACGCCTATACCAAAATTGCATTTCTGATCTTATTAGAGGTATCCTAGGGGTAAAATTATCTTCACCGTTGCCACATCCAGTTTGAATTTGTGCGTCAATGGCATGAGGCTGTAATGCCTTTATTATTAATCTGGTACCATTGAAGAGCTTAAGTGGATCTACATTTCACAGAAACATTATAAGAGCTCTGACGTGAAGTTGTAGTTGGTGAAGAGGCAACCCTGGAACTTCCAAAGTATTTCGAAACTCCGTTGGATAGTTGGCAACTGTATTTTGATCAATAACTGTATCAACTGATTTGTACATATAAGGATCGCTTGGAATAGTTTGGAATGTCTGTTGGTTGATAAAACTAACTGTCACATTTTTCGGTGCCAATATTGCTCTTTCACACAGCCAAGTGAATTCTCTGTAGTGATAACTAAAGTCAGTAAATACAGTTTTTCTTAATTCATTAACACTTTGGAAAACTGTGCTGATTGTAGATATAATGGGGTTGTTGTCAGAGTCCATAAAAACGTTTCCTTCGCCAAGTTGTAGAAAGTGATCACCATAAATTCTGAACTGTGATCATCATAAATTCTTGCTCACAAGCTGGTAATACGTTTTAAGATTTTATCATTGTATCCCAAACAGGAAGATTTAAATCATGCTCGAATGTCATCAGCTTTTGTTTCTTTAGGTGTATACCTAAGAGTCTGGCAAAGTGTGTCGTAAATCTCTTGATAAGACAACAGTTGCAACACCCATCAATGTCTTTTCATTTCTCACAACTTGTAGAGTTTTGTTCAAGGTCTCCAATGCTTTTGTATGGGCTATTGTACATTCATCCCAGAAGATAAGTTCACATCTTTTAGAAACCTCTTCCATGTCAGAATTATTAGTAATTTTACAAACAGCTTCATCATTAGTAGCTAAAACCAAAGGAAGTTTGAATGCAGAATGAGTTATGCAACCTCCAGGCAACAGTGTAACTGCTATATCAGAATATGCTACAACTACAGCAATTTTGTTTGATGTTTCTCTAATAATCTCTGCAACTAAATTGTTAACTGCTGTTCTATTCGTTTGTGGGAGGCCAAATGAAGGTAGATGTGGTCCATCCATTGACGTTATTTTAACTTATATATTAATTAAGGCTCTGTTGTGGATTTCATCTGTGTAAACTATGTCAATATGCGGGTTAGCAAGTTGTGCTAGGTGCTTATAATATTCTGAAGAATCATCTTTGTATTTCTTCCATAATTGTAAAGGGTTGACTACATTACACGTTTTTAAACAGAATTGCAAATAAATCTCTTAGCCGCTTTGGGAATTAGTATACGACTGCTTCACTTATCGTCTTCAAGCATTCCATGTTTGTAGCATGCCTCTCTAAATGTCGCACAAATATGACCAGCAACTGTCCTAAGATCTTCAAAAGACCTAGGCACTTCATGCAGCAACATTCGTAAAACGAATCCCCCATGCTGGCTGGGACGAACAGTGTAAGCTCTGCCAAAGGCAATGCCAAATCTTAGATCCTGACCTTCAACTTTGGTTCCTCGCTTTCTTCTACTCCATCTTTTGTTATTCCATGTGCAATAGGATGGTACCTGGGTATATAATAGAGTTTGAGCAAACACATCTTCTTGACATAGTTTTAAAAAATCTGTAAGAGTAGTATCTCTAGGAGCAAGGGCTAGCTGGGCAACTGTTTTATTTGTAAAATGAACTCAGTCGATTTTCTAAATGAACTGCTAGTTGCTGTACTGCAGGATATCTTTCATGAATGGGAAAGCTAAGAATTTTCGAAAATATTCATTGCTGCTTCAGTAACGACTTTGTTGATAGTTATTCACTTCATCAGGTACATTTTGTTGTTGTAGAGCAAACATAGCCTTTTTTAACATTCTTGAACACATACGTAATACACCGGAGAGAATTACAAAATTATACATTAAATAACTATCCACCTATTGTCAAATTCATCGTGTCCAATTCTCGTTTTAATGCCTCCATCATCAGGTTTTCCTCTGCAATATAAAGCATAACCATCATCTGTTTGAGTGTATTATAAAAATTGTTTTGGTTAATGTCTTGTACATTTATTGTCTTTCATGCAAGATGAATTGAAATTTAGAGAACCACATAGACCATGCACCGTTTGAACTATTTTAAAGAGTTTTATTTCTGTTTTAGGGTGTGGAAGTTCAGTTGAATTAACAGAATCAATCTGATTAGGTAGAATGGTGTTGGTTAGCCAAATTAAAATATGAGCATGAAGCAATCATTTTTGGCACTCAATATTGTACATGTGGCATCTTACTGGCCATACAATGTTGAATTTTGTCATTAAATCCATTAGTTATAATATTTTTACTTTAAACCCTCTGGGTGTGAGCTCATGTCTATGGATGTGTGTGTGTACAGGTACACGCTCATTCTGAATTTTCTTCCATTTAGCACTACATATAAATGTAATAAATAGGTCCGATCGACCACAAGTGCGAACACATGACATTGCATCTTGAGTTCTGTCATGCTTGTAACGTGGGCTGCCTGTAAAGGTTGACAGCATTCGGCTAATCTCTTCTCTGGCTACATCAATTACACAGATAATTGAACTTTTCCATTGCTACAGCACATTCGTAGTGATTCTGTGTCCTACGTGTTAGTACCACACTTATCACATATTTTAGACATTCATCCAATAGTAACCATTTCATCAGATGCGTAATTATATTGTGGATTATAGTTAAAAAGAACTTACATTCAACTGCCAGGCATTGAAGTCTCGCGATCATGTTTGAGCGTGCCTTGTTCTTAGAGCCTGAAGTCGGACACCATGTTGTTCCTCTTTTTGGGGCTCTCTGTAAGTTATTTGTTTGAACTGTTGTGCTTGAAGTTTGGTTTGAGGTTTTTCAGAAGATTCTTGTTGTCTATATCCAGATTGCCTTAATGATTCTGCCTGAATTCTGGCGTCATGCTGTTCAACAGTTTCCTGATGTCTTTGAGTAGCCTGCCTTTCAGCTTGAGCACGAAGTTTAATTTTACGCTGTTCCAAACTCTCTTCCTGTATTTGTGTAGCGTGTCTTGCAGCTTGTGCCTGAAGTCTTCGATTACAATCTTCTGCTTAAGCTGCTCTCTGTGCTTCCATTCTATTAACGGCAGAGGGCTTTCCATAGAAAGGGCTTTTCTTCCGTGACATAATTACGTGTATCACTAAACAATATTTTGCAATTCACAAAGTTACTAACCCACTTATGAAGGCACTAAGAACTATTTTAACAACTCTGGTTTGGAAATACTGAATCGACAGCAAGGTGATCTGAGTCCTTTCTGTAGTTTGGACCTTGATTTAACATTTGGCAGAAAAATAAAGAGTTTTCCTGAAGGTAATGCGTCAATCTAGAAACTTATGATATATTCTAGCTTGTGTATATACTCATACAAATGATGCCAGTAACAGGGTGGACAGCATGCGCATGGACACACATATTCATCTGCCGCTAAACAGTCTAGATATATACACAATAAAGAGTGAAACCTGTATACATACAACACAATTACACATACGCACTTAACGTGTACAGAAATATGAATACACACACGTACGCATACACAGGAACACTCATATATATGCGTAAATAAGTGGTTTCCAGGAATATGAATGTTGAACTAATTTGAACCGCGAGCAGTTAAGTAATTTACCGTAGTGGTTTGTCCTGTGTAGTTCCGTAAGGACGGCTGTACACATATATTCATCCGCCGCATCTCACCGTTAAATTCAACGTCGTCAATACAAATAAAATCATGGAGTGGTATACAACTGGGAAATATTGGTTGAAATATTATCAGATGTGTCTCGTTATGTCAAAGATAATCATTCCCAACAGTTTATAAGTTGCTTTTCCAAAAACTAAAGTATTCAGTAATGAACAGGCACTATCGATGAGTGTTTACATGTTCCCATATATCTTTTATATCCTTCTTTATTGAAGGTTGACGGCAGTAATTTTACGGTACCAGTGTTATTGAGTTGAGCTACATTTACAATCTGTATTTCACAAATAATAACCAACTACAGAATAAATAATACTAATAAATAGGTTGTAAAAAATGGTTACTATGAAGTTACTTTAATATTTGTAAGTTAATCTGTTTGGCTTTGTATAGAGCACACATAAATAAATAAACAAACTTTCTC
>JAOPJM010000092.1:0-11061 GCA_027124095.1 Muusoctopus leioderma | reverse complement strand
TAGCCACAGTCCAATGACTGAAAAAAGTAAAAGAGTATATATATATATATATATATATATATATAAACAAAATATCGTCTCAAAAGAAGATCCATTTATTGTTTGCACATGTTTAAGGTTTTTATACATTCATTCTCTCAGCTATAAGGGTCATCCACACTCAGTGGATCTATTTTGAGAAACTTAAAAAATAAAGCATACAATTATATTTACATTATGAATTGAGGTTTGATGTCACAAGAAATATTCTGCTGGTGATTTTTTTTTTTTTTGATTTCACATCAAAGAAAAACAAAATCTAATTAGCTGCATTATTTGGACAAAGTACTAGTGAGCTGTATGAGTGTTTTTTTTTAATCATCTATTGTTGAATTTTAAACCTTCCCATGAATTGCTACTGGACAGGCAAGACAAATATATTTATTTATTAGGGGATAGATAAAAAAAAAAGGAAAATTTAATTCCTAAGAAAGTATTTGAATTAATATTCTGATTTTAGCAGTGAATGTCAGAATCGGTAGAGCGTCAGCCAAAATACCTTGTGGTATTTGATCCCTGGTCTTTACACATTCAGATGTCAAATGTTGCTCCGGTCAACGTAGTCTTATATTCTTCTGAGGTTGATAAAATAAGTATCAGTCAAGTTACTGGACTTGATTAATCATTAAAAGAGTAAAAGAATATTCCTTCTCTTCATTAATAATTCCGCTACCTACAGGTAATTAAGAAGGCATTTTGCGGTGTTAGTATTATTTTCTTCGATACATCAGTATAATTAATTTGTTTCCCTTTTTAAGAGAAAATATCTTCAATAAATGTAATGAATATGTATTTTTTTTCATTATTTTACATATCAGATAATCATTTTTTTTCTTGAATTGTAATTTAAATATAAGCAAAGACTAAGAATAAAAAACACTGAATAAAAAAAAAATTATTCAATGTTTTTATTCATTTCTTGCTTAATACTTTTGGATTTATTAAAAGCAGAAATACTGAAAACATATTGTATTTATTCAACATTGTGGCTTTCATCCATCTTTCTTGCTCATCTTTTTACTTCCCAAATATATTCCCCAAATCTGCTGCAGGAGATTTGCTGTTATAGTCTTGAAAAGCATGGAAAAAAAAAAAAAAGGCCAGTATATTTTATATCCTGGTGCAATGGTACCTTAACCCTTTCGGTAAGGGAGTCATCAATAAGCGACTTGAGATTTTTGCATGCATAGCCGGGAGTCATCAATAAGCAATTCTGCGCATTTGTGATGTTTTGATTGGCTTACCGGGTATACACATTGTTTTGTGTACCGAAAGGGTTAATATGGTATGTAATGGTAAAAAATATACACCATAGTTTTTTTAAAGTATTTAAGAAAAAGAATTATCTATTACAGATATCTACCCCAGTTCCTGTGATTTTCCAACTGATTAACAATTCAAATGGCATCCAATTATGCTCAGAGAATGGCTCGACTGTCAGCACGGATATTTGGAGAAGTTGTGCGACCTATACCCAAGAAAACCAACCGACTATTTGGACTTTTCAAAGATCGGCCTTATAATATGGATCCTCATGTTGTCAATTATTATCCACCTTTAAGAGAGATAGATTCACTCATGTTGAGACTTCGCAACCATGGCTTGTTCAGGTAATACTAACTTGTAGAAGTGAAATGGCTGAATAAATGTGATATTGGACTAGTGTCTCGTAGGTCTTCAGTTCAAATCAACTGCAGTGATTTTGTCATATATTTGGGTGATGCATTTAATTATACCATGCTTCAATCAACTTTGCTGTCAGGGAATAGATACCAGGTCTTCTAGCAATACTACCTGTGATAGTCTGGCATGCTACCCAAGACAAGATTTTTTTTCTCTCAGCTGCTTAATGCCATGAGACCAGAGCTAAGTATCAGTTTATATGAGTATCTTTAGATGATAAGCTCCTGCTAAGCTGAGGCTGCTATACAAGTTCAATTTCTGGTTGAACCAGTTTACTTACTTCCCATTTCCACTATTTTCTACCTTAGTCATAATCTAGTTAGGGATGTGCTCTACCAGGCTGATTTCTCCTTGACACACTACATGAAGATGGAACCTTTGTTAGCAATACAATGACTCGTTAATAGTTACAGGATATTTCCATTCAGAAAACAGAGATTTTAATAGATGTTCTTTTTTACTGTATATTTTAGTTCATTTTTCTTTTTAAACATTCATTTTTAACGAATGTTTAAAATTTGTTGAATTTAGAATGTTTCATTGGATACTTATGAAAATATATACCATTGTCTATGTGTGCACAGATGCTAATCTGTTGGATTTTGTTAGAATAGTTGTGAGCATCTTTATTGTTCAGTTTTTTGTTTTATATTAGAAAAATAGGAGACAATGGTAATCAAGGTGAAGTGCCCTTATTTTCATTAGAAGGCTGCGATTTACTTAATGAAGACTGAATTAGGTCATATATATGTATAACAAAATGATGCTTTTATTTACATATCCACTATTCTGAAATAGTTGTAATATATGAGGGCTAAATAATTCTGCAAATACACTTAGTTTAGTGCTGTTGGTAGTATGAGAGTATGGATAGTTGAATTGGTAGAGTACCAGATAATCAGCTGTGGTTAGTGGTTCATATCCTGTTAATGACATTGCATTATGCCTGTGACCAAGACATTTAACTCTAAAATGGCCCATCCCACCTAGATGCAAATATGTACTGCAGGGTAAGAGAATAAAACTTTCTGCTGTAAGCAGTGGTAGTACTGGAGATTGATGAGTGTTTCATTATCTTGCAGTGCTCTATTCAGCTTCTGTGGATATATATCATGGGGAAGATTGGGCTTTGCCCAGCTGATTTACCTTCGTTAACCTACATAAGGATGAAGATTTCAGTGGTGGTCTGATTAGCTAACTGGTTATGGGATTCACCAGATAGTTGATAATAGAAATAATATTAGGTGAAATACTTAGACAAACTATAAACAAGTTGCTACTATCACCTTCAAAATGCTGTATGTAGCCATAAAGACACCAAGTTCTCCACAGTTATTCTACAGTATGTAGCCATAAAGACACCAAGTTCTCCACAGTTATTCTACAGTATGTAGCCATAAAGACACCAGATTCTCCACAGGTACTCCACAGTATGTAGCCATAAAGACACCAGGTTCTCCACTGGTACTTTACGGTATGTAGCTATAAAGACACCAGGTTCACCACAAGTACCCCACTGGTACTCTACAGTATGTAGCTATAAAGATGTCAGATTCTCCACAAGTACCCCACTGGTACTCTACAGTATGTAGCTATAAAGACGTCAGATTCTCCACAGGTACCCCACAGTATGTAGCCATAAAGTTCTCCATTGGTACTTTACAGTATGTAGTCATAAAAGACATCAGATTCTCCACTGGTAATCCACAGTATGTAACCATAAAAGGTCTCGTGTTCACCACAGCTACTCCACTGTATGTAGCAAAGAAAAGGCCCCATGTTCTCCACAGTATATAGCTATGAAGATCCCAGGCCTCAATATATAGCTATAAAGACAGCAGTATGTAGCCATAAATGCCCCAGATTGTCCACAGATACTCTCAGTATGTAGCCATAAATGCCCCAGATTGTCCACAGATACTCTCAGTATGTAACCATAAATGCCCCAGATTGTCCACAGATACTCTCAGTATGTAGCCATACAGATCCAAGGTACTCCACAGTGTGTAGCTATAAAAACTCACCGGTTCTCCGCAGGTACTCCACAGGTACTCCAAAGTCATCATCATCATCATCATCATCATCATCATCATCATCATTGGCATCTCTTGGGGTTGAGAATTTGATTCTATTGAATTTATCTATGTGTTCTAAGATGGCTGTATAAGCCTATTTTGACCTAAAAGAACCCTAGCAATGAGGACATGAGAATTAGAGCACAGTTGGGTCCAAGAGTCCTCATTGTCAGCATGCTTCCCTCTGTTGATGTCTCATTCTGTCAGCTTCCTTTCAAAGAAGTCGCATCCAATGTGGAATTTTCTCCTCCAGATCAGATGATCGGATGCATCAACTGTCCACGAGGAAGCATCAATATTAAAGTTTTTGAATATTTGCTATAGTTGATCCTTGTATCGCCACCTTGGAGATCCTACTGGATGCATTCCTTCTTGCAATTCTCTGTACATAGGCATCTTTGGCAGTCGATGATCCGATATTCTTTGAATGTGGCCAACCCATCACAGCTGGTGATGTAACATCTTAGCCTCAGCGCTGTTGAGTCTGGTCTGATCAAGAATTTCGGTATTCGTAACCTGGTCTTTCCAACATATGCACAAGATGATTTGCAGCTTTGTCTGATGGAGACATTGCAGCCTTTTTATGTCTTTTAGATAAAGCATCCAGGCTTCACATCCAAACAAGAGGGTTGTGAGAACAACTGCTTTGTAAACCAATTTACTGCCTCTCTTGATTTCATTGCAATAGAAGACTCCTTTGCACAGTTTCCTGAAGGCAGCATGTGCAATGAATATGATTTTAAATGGTTAACTTGTTCAACAGGGTGGTCATGAATTTGAATTTGAATTTGAAAAGAGGATATTTGTATTCCAAGTGGAGACTGCACCAAGACCTTCATTTTTTGAATATTAGCTTCTAGACCAAAACGTTCATAAGCATTCACATATATGTCTGAAGTAGCCTGTAGACCTTCAGGGTTATTATCTCCAACAGTGTTATCATCAGCACATTGAAACTCAGAAGAAGTATAGATGTTGGTTCTTCTGAGTTGTTTTGAGTCTCCGAAGGTTGAAAACCCTCCCATCATAATAATGATACCAGATGGGAGGGTTTCCAGCTGAGATTTGTGGTATTGATTGCAGCTCAGCTGCAAGGTATAGATTAAATAAGATTGTTCCAATAGGGCAGGTTGGAAAAAAGGTTACTCTCAGGGTATCTGTCCTGTCATACTGTCATAGCTTCATGAAGAACCTTAACCACTCTTAAGAAGTGAGGTGGGGATCTGAATCATTCAAGAACCTTGCACATAGTGCCACGTGGCACTGAATCAAAAGCCTTGACATGATCATAGAAAATTATGTACAGAGACTGTAATGGGAATCAAGAAGAGCTTTTGCGAGAATTTTTCCAGCACCTCGGTAGTTTGCACACTGTGCTTCAAATATGTAGCCATAAAAGACTCAGGTCTTCTACAATATGTAGTTATAAAGATCCCAGGTACTCCACAGTGTGCAGCTATAGTGACCCCTTCTCTCCAGGTTATCCACAGCTACTCTACCTTTGATTTAAATGTTTTTATTTCTTTGTTTTCAACATAATTTTCCTAATGTAATTCAAACTGTTTTTTGTTTGTATCTTCAGAGACGAACATTTAGATTTCAAAGATGAAATGAAACGACTACGCATACTTCGTGGCAAAACGAAACCCAAAAAAGGAGAAGGAAAACGAGCAATGAAAAAGAAATAGCTTTACAATTTTTTTAAATTATTTATTTTAGAAAGTTTTATATTAAAACACACATCAATATGAACTCCACTGTTGTTGTTACTGTTGTTTTTGTTTATTCCCAGTTATCTCTGCTTAAGTGAGCCTTATCTATATGATAACTGATTACATGCTTAGGTGTAATCAGTATCTAGAACATCTTACATGTTATCATCATCAACAGCACCAGCACCATCATCAGCTTCATCACTGCTATGATCCTCATCATCATCATCATCATCATCATCATCATCATCATTATCATTATCATTATCATCATCATCATCATCATCATCATTGTTCTCAGATGTATGACCATTTTTCCATGCTGGAATAAATTGTGAAACCAAAGTCTTCCACACACTCAACCTTGAATACTAGAATTGTATGGTGTTTTGTCTTGGCTCTTTCATTACATTTTGAACTTTTCAACTGCATTGTTTTGCTTGAGGTTTTACTACTTTTTCTTTTTTTCTTTTACATTTTGTCTTATAAACCAAATATGTTTATCATGACAAGTACACTATATGACTCAGGGCCTCTAGGTGAGGCAAAACGAAGCAGTCCAGCTGTTTTTATCTTGGATACCTGCACTAAACAAGTTAAAAGTCTACCTTATTGTGTCCTTGTCTATCCTTTTGTGGCTTTGATAGAACCAATCCTTTTCCAATTCATTTACATTCATGAAGCCTGCTGGTCAACAAAACTCATAATTTCTACAGTTCTGCTGCACACAAGGAATTCTACTGCATGTAGTTCCTATTTAAAGTTAGGTGGAATTGACAAAAACAACAAATCTACGAAGATAAAACCTGGTACAATCCTCTAGACAGTGCGAATGTAACTATAGCAAGGAACTTCCTATCTATGATAAGGAAACATTTCCTCTTAACACAAATTCCACAAGATCTCCAACAAAAAAGTGTGAAGGCTAGCTACAGTTACTTTGATAATATACCCACCAAAATCTACTACATATAATAAAAACTTTAGAAATCATTCACCACCCTATCAGCCTAAATATTACTACAGAAATACACTAACCTGCCCACTAAATGGAAGATTCCTATCGAAGGTGCTTGTATATAAAGCCACAGTAACAGAAGTAGATGGTATTGAAATGGCTTACATGGACTAACAGAGAACACATTCAAATCCTGGTACACATAGTATGAAAATTCCTTCAGATTCAGAGACAGATACAGCTTAACATCACTGACCCAATACATCAGGAAACTCGAAAGCAGAGGAATCGACATTATCCCTATAAAATGGAGAATTGTTGAAAAGCCTATACCATTCATAAACAGAATACAGATGCAACCTGTGCATTATGGTAAAGTCTCACGCAACAGATAACACTTTAAATAGAAGAAATGAAGACATTATCCACATGCCCTCATAGAAAAGATATCCCCTCTTAAAATTTGAAACGAAGAAGATAAATTAATACAAACCATTTAGAGTAATCTCTTGAATCTAACAATCTATCGTAGGAACAATTATGTAAGCCTGTAGAGTTGTTTCCCATAGGAACAGTAAGAACAAAGAGTTACCTTCTCAGTAACTATTCCAAAACGCACTATTATACATCACCATCAAACCACATGATCTGGTGTGACCAATGAAAATAATGTATAGAGCATCGTGTAGTGTCTTCCAGTACAGCCCAATCCACCATTCATTTCTATTGCTGCCCAAAGATCAAATGGAGTGAGGAGTACATCACTAGCTCCATACAAAAAATATACTCTATAACATGCATTGACTACTCTTTTGCTAAACCAAAAACGTGTGTGTGAGTAATATATATATATATATATATAATTTTGTCTTGTTTTGTTCTGTTCACCTAGTTCTCGTTCGTCTCGTCTTAATCCACGTAATAATATTTTTTAACATTGCGGACGTGGCTAGCGTCCATAGCAGTCTCACTCATAACACGTCGAAACTGCTGATGTTAGAGAGTGACCGATGATGGAATATGTACGACGGTCCCTTGTTTGTGTTTAAATATCATGTAATTTTGTTTATGTCCATTTTCTTGTATTTTGTTCGTGTTCAAACTTCATGTAATGGTGGACCCTTGTTTGTGTTAAAAGTATCCTGTTTTTGTTTGTGTCCCTTAATTTCTTGTAATTTTTACGATTTTCCGTGCGCTTCCGCAGTCCTCCTCTTCTCTATACGTTATATATATATATATATATATAGTAAGAGAGGGAGAGAGAAAGAGAAAGGGAGAGGGAGAAAGAAGTAAGGCTGTACAATGCCTTTATATTCCCAATTGCAACCTACATCTTGGAAATGTCCATAAAATCTGAAGACACATGCAGACTAGAAGCTTATTAAATACGGTGTTTATGGTATCATTACAAGACAGGTGTAGAAATACTCCCATAAGAACAGATCTTCACATGACACACCATTACCAAGGTAATAAGAAGGAAAAGACTGAAATGTTTAGGCCATGCTATAAGAAGGCCACCCAATAACTATGTAGTGCTAGTATTCTATCAAGACTTCCCAAACCCCAGACCACATGGTAGACTGCCTAAGAGGTGGATCTCTCAGATCTATGAAGACACTGGGTTACCGCTCACAACAGTAGAGAGCATTGCATCTGATCAAAGAGGGTGGCGGTGATCCTGCTGGTAGGAGAGAACAAGGGTGCTGAGAAGATATGTATATATATATATATATATATACATCTGTTGAGATTCCACACAGTTTTCTGTCTGCCAAATTTCATTTACAAGACTTTGATCAACTTGATCCTATGGTAGAAGACACTTGTTCAAGATGTTGCACAGTGGAATTGAACCAGGGATCATGTGATTGTGAAATGAACTTCTTAACCACATGGATGTGCCTGCACTCATAGAATGATTTTGCATCAGTATGTAATAAACACCACCTTATAATCAGATTGCTCTGAATATGGAAACTACCTACCTTTCTCTCTTATTTTTCATTTACTTTACAAGATACTCTGTTATTTAATGGCTTCATACAGATAAAATCAAAACTTTCTTTTCCCATTGACAAACTGATTTAGTCTTTATAACATTCACTGCAGGAACATGATGAGGCTTATAGGAAAGAATATAACCTACATAGAGTCTTGGATATTTCAGACATGACTGCAAAAGAATTTTGTTAACATAAATGTGGTTTCAACAGTTCTTATACAGATCATATAGATTAATGCATAAATATATCATAAACTTTATGGTCTAAATAGGCCATAGCCTATAGGATTTCATTCTGTGTTATTTTTTCCCTACCCAGCAATAAGCATGCTATTTCTTGTATTCCCATGAACTCAATTGCTAAGGAATATGTTTTCAGTATTTTCAAGCAACTAATTTCAAGTTAGTGTTCCACTAACATAGCCGTAGCCAGTATTTCAACCGAGAGGATATGAGGTTAACAATTATTAAAATGGATCCACCATTAGCCATCTAATTTGCCAAAAAAAAAACATGAAACTGAAATAAAAGTTAGATAATAATTAACTGCAGAAGAGTTCATCCGAGCCTGTTGAACTCTACCTGGTTACTAAATAGCAGAGTACTGTATATGAAAAATAAGAAAACACTACAAAACACATAGACCTCATACTGAAAACACATATACTTCATACTGAATGGATAGAACAGATATTTCTTCTTATTAAAACTAACTTTGCTCAATTTTTAAGCTGCAAGCTAAGTATTTTGCAAACTCAGTGTACTTACATTAATGAATGCAATATTTTACTAGCCTGGTTCAAAGTTCAATGTAAATTTGAAACAATTTTATAAAAGACCCTGTGAAAAGCTTTCCTACAATTTACGTCTAGAGCACACAATAGACGTCAATGATAAGTGCTCATTAGCAATTCCTTTTTTATCTTTCCCTGTCTATGTGCTTCTTCTTCAGGAGAAATTTATACTCTCACTTAGTTCTCAATCTATTCTTCTTCATTCTATTTTCTGTAAAATAGTTTCTCTTTTCTGCTCACTTTTCTTTGCCACTATCTATCTATCTATCTATCTATCTATCTAACTATTACGATACAATGGTTGTTATTTTAAAGAAACATACAGGTGAGCTAGTTGCATTACAACAGGATATCATTACAGGGAATATGATATACAGCGTGAAATCAACCTATTAAACATGAACAAAACTGCAACCAAATATATTCAAGATGAAATAATTAAAATAAGCATTATATAATAGTTGTATGGATTACTTAACAATTTATGTAATACATACAATAGGCATTTTTTTTTTTATGCATGCAGCATTTATAGTAAAACATTTAAGGAACAGAATAGTTCTGACATTGTAATCACCAGAGAAGATGCCAAACATTTCTTGAAAGAAATAAAGGTATATATATATATATATATATATACACACACTCACACGTGTGTGTGTGGGGGGGGGGGTGTGAGTGTGTGTGTTTGTGTCTATGCATCTAATAGCTAAGTACACAAAGAATACTGAACTCTTGGCATATGAAACAAATCATGCAGATAGTATTTCATTGTATCTATGGCAAAGACACTGAAACTTATTTGCATTGTACCAGAGTACAAGCAACCAATTTATTATACTTTTGAACTATTTATACAACCTTATATGTTGTGGGTGTCTTATTTTTTCTGGACTACATTCTCGATATTATAAATGTGCATACGGTTGTCCAAGCTAGCATATGAACCCCCCCCCCCACACACACATATCAGAAACAATATATACATCAGGGATGTGCCGTCTGGATAGGCAAGATAGGCAGTGTCTACCCAGACTAAAACTATAAATATTAATTATTAAATAATTGTTTCTAACATAGGCACAAGACCAGGAATTTTGGGGGAGGGGTTACTCGATAAAGTCAACTCCAGTACTGGACTGGTACTTTATTTTATCAACCCAAAAAGGATAAAAGGCAAACTTGACCTCGGTGGGATTTGAACACAGAATGTGAAGAGCCCATAGAAATACTGCAAGGTATTTTGTCCAACGCTCTAACGATTCTGCCAATCCCCTACCCTTATTAATTATTAAATAATAAAAAGTAAATGATTTCCAGTTCATTAAAAATTGCTAATTTAATGCATGGAAATCAATTATAATTCAGTAAATTGGCTACTATTGAGATATTAGAGCAGGTACAATTTCCACTGCCTTTCCAATACAATGTATATACTAAGCATAACACTATTAATCACATAATACATTAAATTTAGTTGTTATAAAACAGAAACTACAGAGTGAGGAGTGTGCATTTGTATTTACATTGTGTGTGTGTGCTTGCATCTGCTGATTGAGCTAATTCTAAGAGATATATTTTTAGTCATGTGAGTCTATAAAATAGTCATATTGAATATATATATTATATATCTGTGTCTGTGTGTGTGTGTGTGCACGTGCGTGTGTGTGTATGTAAATGCAACTGTATAAAAAATAGTAATATATGTATTTATATCGTTTTTACGTCCGTTTTTCCATGTTAGCATGGGTTGGACGGAGAGAGTTATTGAGGCAGAATTTTTACGGTCGGATGC
>JAOPJM010000081.1:0-13378 GCA_027124095.1 Muusoctopus leioderma | reverse complement strand
CCACAAACTGGAAGAATACAAAGATAAATTACAAGGACTGCTTGATAATTTCCTAGCCATGTTTGATGATGGGCAGAAGCTGAAGCCCTGCTTCGCATTTCTTGTAAATCCATTCATGGTTGATGTGGTCAATGATGGTTGTCCAATTCTCGAACCTCTGGTTACAGAATCATCTGCTGTGGAAATGGAACTAACGGAATTACAGGAGGACCTGGGTCTAAAAATGATCCATAAAATCCCAGTCTACAATTTATTTCTGGAAACAGGTTCCAGAAATAAAATATCCTGAACTGCTGCGAATCACTGTATTCTGTAATTAAGTTTGGGAAATTAAAGTATCGTGTAGCCCTTACAAATCAACACCTGACGGAGCTAATTCGTACAGCCTTGACAACATATCTGCCAGATTTTCAACGACTCACAGCCAAGATGGAGACCCACAAGACCTCTACTAGCAGTAAATAGCCGCTTGAATAGCCTGATATTTGTAGCATTGTCTGTCATTATGAGAAGACTGTAATCGTATAAGGTGGTATCTGATTAAAATATCTCTAATTTTATTGGTTTGCCATCTTTTTTACATATTTTCCTCCATGTTTTGACCAGATATTAACTAAGACAAATAAATATCATTAAAAATATCTCTTTTTTTACCCGTTTATTTTTATTTTTGGCAATCTAATTTTGTTACTGAAATGCAAATTTGCACGTTTTACTTAGATGTTCCCGAAGTTCATTACCGTATTAAATATGCTCAATATAAATAAAACAATCATCAGTCGAGATTTTGAAAACATTTGGTATATATGTGTACTGAAACTAATACAAATTAACAGTTTAAAAAACTGCATACATGAATAAATATTGTTGCATACATTTATTTCGTAATATTTATATAAATTTTCTTTTGGGATATTTTCAGTTTGATTAACTGTTTGATCAACGGATCCGATTTTATTGAGTTTCTCTTGCCAATTACAGAAATCGCAACCATTTTTTCCACAAAAAAAATTATAAAAAAGTTACAACCCTTTAAAGGTTGAAATTTCATCTAATTTTAGCCAATCGCATTCTTCCATCTTCTATTAACTGCGGGTTGATTAGACCACCATTACGACGACGACGCTCGAAATAGCAGCCAAATCTGGGGTTATGTACTAGTTTCCAACGCAATTTGATGTCAAATATCATCACTATTTCGAGCGTCGTCGTCGTAATGGTGTTCTAATCCCCCCCCCGCAGTTAATGGAAGATGGAAGAATGGAAGAATGTGATTGGCTAAAATCAGATAAAATTTCAATTTTAAAGGGTTGTAACTTTTTTATTAATTCTTTTGTGGAACAAATGGTTGCGATTTCCGTAATTGGCATGCAAAACTACATCTGTGTAGAGAAATTAAATAAAATCGGATCCGTTGATCAAACAGTTGATTAAACCGAAAATATCCAAAAAGAAAATTGATATAAATATTAAGAAATACATGTATGCAGCAATAGTTATTCATGCATGCAGTTTTTTAAACTGCTAATTTGTATTAGTTTCAGTAATCACAAAGTAAATGATATACCAAATGATTTTTTCAAAATCTCGACTGATGATTGTTTTATTTATATTGAGCGTATTTAATACGGTAATGAACTACGGGAACATCTAAGTAAAACGTGCGAATTTGCATTTCAGTACCAAAATTAGACTGCCAAAACTAAAAATAAAATGGTAAAAAAAGAAATATTTTTAATTCTATTTATTTGTCTTAGTAAATATCTGGGCAAAACATGGAGGAAAATATGTAAAAAGATGGCAAACCAATACCATTAGAGATATTTTAATCAGATACCATCTTATAAAATGACAGTCTTCTCATAATGACATACAATGCTACAAATATCAGGCTAATAAAGTCGCTATTCACTGCTAGTAGAGGTCTTGCGGGTCTCCATCTTGGCTGTGAGTCGTTGAAAATCTGGCTGATATGTTGTCAAGGCTGCACGAATTCGCTCTGTCAGGTGTTAATTTGTAAGGGCTGTACGATGCTTCGATTTCACAAACTTCTTTACGGAATACAGTGATTCGCAGCAGTATGTTGTGCTGAAAATTTAGATGAGTCGCACACTAGTTTTCTTCAGTTCAGGATATTTTATTTATGGAACTTGTTTCCAGAAATCAATTGAAGACTGGGATTTATGAATCATTTTTAGACACAGGTCCTCCTAATTCCATTAGTTCCATTTCCACAGTAGATGATTCTGTAACCAGAGGTTCGAGAATTGGACAACCATCATTGACCACATCAACCATGAATAGATTTACAAGAAATGCGAAGCAGGGCTTCAGCTTCTGCCAATCATCAAACCTGGCTAGGAAATTATCAAGCAGTCCTTGTAATTTATATTTGTATTCTTCCAGTTTGTGGTCTTTTATTTCAATATCAGGGAATGTATTACTCTCCTACTGAGATTGGGAAAGTTTCTTGACAATATGTCTCTTTGAAAAACTCTTATTTTATTCTGAAAGCTAAAACTTGTCTGGGTAAGATCAGAAACAATCTTATCATTCCCCTGGAGTGCCAAGTTGAGAGTTCGTAGATGATTCATTATATCAGTAAGGAATATCAGATCTTGAATCCATTCATCATTTTCCAGTTGAGGATATGATCTTTTCTTTTCTTTAAGAAAAGTAACAATAATCTCCAACAGATCCACAAACCCACTCATCACTGGGTTTATCTTCAAGCTCCAGTTCTTCAATATAATTTGTGAACTGTGTTCCCATTTAAGCGTATGAAATTGACAATTTCAAGAACAGATTTCATAACATCTTTATACTAGAAGTATCTGGCTGCGAGGTGTTCACGATTAATAATGCAATGAACAGGGAGAAAATTCGGGAAACCTGGGATCACTTTTCATAAGTGTAATTATTCCTGCATTTCTCCCCACCATTGCAGGTGCTCAATCTGTTGCAACACAGACGGGTTTATTCAGTGGAACATCAGCATGTGTTAAGGCTCTGTCAAGCGCATTTTTAATGTCAACACCACGAGTTGTTTCTTTTAATGCCACTAAGTCCAACATCTCTTCTTTCACAGTTACATCAGAGGAAACATAATGAACAAATACTGCCAGTTGTGGGTTGTCTTGTATGTCTGTTGATTCGTCAAGAGCTGAGCTAAATGCAAGGGAATATTTTTAATCATTTTGCATTTTGCCTGCAACATCAGCACTGAACTTGGAGATACGCCTCTCTGTAGTGTGGCGTGAAACTGGTGTTTGTGCTATTAGTCACTGAAGTTATGCTATTACTCGTTGTGATGGTGGTGGTAGTCATTGTTGCTGTTGTGGTGGTGGTAGTAACTGTTGTGGTGGTGGTGGTAGTAACTGTTGTGGTGGTGGTGGTGGTAGTCGTTATTGCTGTTGTTGTAGTGGTGGTAGTTATTGCTGTTGTGATGATGATGATGATGATGATGGTGGTTGTTATTGTCCGTCATCCTAATCATTGTTGTTTGAGAGGTTAACAAATAATTTTAGACCAACAAATGATCTCCCCCTGCCTCTGATCTCCCCCTCCTACTCCACCTCCTCATCATCATCATCTTCCACCAGCTTCTACTCAACCCACCCACTCACCACCCCTCACTCAACTTCCTCTACTTCTCATTCTTCTTCTGATTGCTGGGAATGTCCCACCAATGTGTTGTGTTGTCAGTTTTTAGTGGATGGCAGACACCTGGCAGTCGGACTGAAAGATGGCATCATTAAGGTGAGTATATATATATATGTGTGTGTATATATATATATATATATAAATATATATATATATATGAATTTAAAACTAGCGCTAGCATGTTATCTTAAGGATAGCATTTTGGCACTGACATATGGTTTTGTATATAGGGCGAAATTTAATATATGTATATATATATATTATATATATATATGTGTGTTTGTGTGGTTTGTGTGTATACTCTTTTACTCTTTTACTTGTTTCAGTCATTGGACTGCGGCCATGCTGGGGCACCGCCTTGAAGTCGATTAGATCGACCCCAGTACTTGTGTAGATAATATCTTCTTTTTCGTTCCATTTTGTTTATTAGCATTACAGGACCTGGGAATTATCGGTCTGCCCAGGAATTTTCAGGAATTACTTTTGAAAATGTTTTAATAGATATAGTGGATGTAGTTTTGAATGCCAATAACGAAAATCACAAGTAATTTTTCCACAAAAAATTAATAAAAAAGTTACAACCGTTTAAAGATTGAACTTTTCTGTCATTTTTTAGCCAATCGCATCGCTGTATTCTTATATAGTAGCCAATTGCATCACTGTATTCTTATACCGCAGTCTGTCTGGCAATCATGCTATAATACACTGTCTGTCTGTCTGTCTGTCTGGCCCTGTGGCAACCATGCTATTTACAAAAAAAATACAGGTTTTGCTGCGATAAAAGATTAGAGCGTTGCGATTGGCTAAAAATGACGAAAAGTTCAATCGTTAAAGGGTTGTAACTTTTTAATTAATAATTTCTGGAAAAATTACTTGTGATTTTCGTTATTGGCATTCGAAACTACATCCACTACATCTATTAAAACATTTTCAAAAGTAATTCCTGAAAATTTCCTGGGCAGACATAATTCACAAGGTCCGCATTACATCCACAGACGATAGCAGAATAATATTATAGATAATAAAAATGTAAGTCATGTTTTGAATGATGAAATTTACGATGATGTCTACTCTTTGTTTATTCTTAAGCAGCCGACAGTTACTTGTGGAGAGCATTCGTTTTTTTCCCCTCTTCTCTCTGTGTTAACGTTAATACCTCTCTTCTGCTGACCCCCCCCCTCTCTTTGCCTGCCACTCAACTCAGTATAACTCCTCCTTCAACCCATGTAATTCTCTATTTCTCTCTCTCTTATTCACTCTCCCCCTCTTTCTATGTTGTTGACTGTGCTGGACAAGCCAATCAAGCAGACCAACACACATTGGCTATCATAATATGAAAGAAAGAAAGAAAGAAAGAAAGATAGACAGACAGATAGATAGATAAGCTATTTTAATTTTTAATGACACAGCAATACATGGACCTTGTAAATTGTCGATCTGCTCAGGAATTTTCAGGAATTATTTTTGAAAATGTTTTAATGTCTTAAATAGATGTAGTTTTGAATGCCAATAACGAAAATCACAAGTAATTTTTCCACAAAAAATTAATAAAAATGTTACAACCCTTTAAAGATTGAACTTTTCTGTCATTTTTAGCCAATCAAATCGCTGTATTCTTATACCGCAGCAAAACCAGTCTGTCTCTCTGTCTTCTGTCTCTGTGGCAAAATACTATTTACATACAAAAATGTCTGTCTGTCTGTCTGTCTCTCTGTCTGTCTGTTTGTCTATTTCTTTTGTTAACATGCTGCGGTATAAGAATACCGCTTTGCGATTGGCTAAAAATGACAGAAAAGTTCAATCTTTAAAGGGTTGTAACGTTTTTATTAATAATTTCTGGAAACAATACTTGTGATTTTCGTTATTGGCATTCGAAACTACATCTATTTAAGACATTTTCAAAAATAATTCCTGAAAATTCCTGACCAGAACGACAATTTACCAGGTCCGGGTGGAGTCTTGCAGTGTCAGTCGCTTAACGCCACGGAAACTGGGATAAGCTCCGTCTCTAGTGACCCCATAGTCTCGAGAAACATTTCAACTCTAAATAATATTTATATGTATGTGTGTGTATATGTGTGTATGAGTAACTGGGTCGCTACTCATTGGTTGAATCCAGTTCATGTCATTATCAATAGATCATGCCTATTGTTCCCTGACTCATGGGACAATATCAAGTCTATTGTTTTTGCATTATATACTTATGCTTTTATTGGAATGTTCTGCCAGTATTCGTTGTAGTTGTTGTTTAACCATGAGTCAGCCCTGATCGAGTAAGAGTAAACCTATGATCAAAAGCATTCCAGTCATGACCATCCTCTATTAAAGTTATAGTGTATCTGTTGTTACATTATCTAATGGGTCCTGGTTTTACGATTGTAGAGTGCGATTTGCGGTAGATTGACCTGTTGATGTTGGGAATGCTATTGTTGTTTAGCCCCAGGCCAAACCTGATCAAGCCGACCGCTGATAAAAGGTGTTCCAGCTGTGGCTATACCGCCTTTTTTGTATATAGGGGACTACATTGTCCAATGTATTCTTATTTATTTAAAACGACGGTAGGGTGTGATTGGAGAAACATGTTTCTATTACTTCTTGCCGATCGAGCGATCACATAGGAATAACAGCTAAACCACAAGCCTCATTGACTTGTGATTTAGCTGTTATTTCTAACAGATCGAGGGCAGAGACTCCTTCGTCAGCTCGACCAGTATCCCATATGTTTAAATGTCTGGGACATCCTATTTTGGGTACTTTCCTGTTATCGACAGCCGATTCTTTTTTACTAACCCTAAACCTAACCCTAACTTAATCTAATCCTAACCCTAACCATAACCCTAACCCTAATCTAACCCTAATCTAACCCTAATATAACCCTAACCCTAACCCTAACTCTAACCCTAACTTAATCTAATCCTAACCCTAAGCCTAACCCTAACCCTAACCCTAAACCTAACCCTAACCCTAATCTAACCCTAATCTAACCCTAAACCTAACCCTAATTTAACCTAATCCTTTAGTAAAAACAAAATTGGCTGTCGATAACAGGAAAGTACGTTATTTTGTTTGTATAGTGTCTCGGGCATGTTACTTAGTGAAATCCTTCTACGGAATTCAGTTTTTCTGATAAAGTCATGTCTCATGAGAAATGGTGCTTAGTGCCGAGCTACTGACGATGGTGCTGGTGATATCTCCGACACTAGTATTTATATATTATCTATCTAAATATCTATCTTCTATACATATCTGAACTTCGAAATATATGACGCCATCCACCTATCTATCTATCTATCTATCTATCTATCTATCTATCTATCTATCTATCTATCTATCTAACTATCTATATATCTATCTATCTACTTTCATATTTAACTAAAGATAAATCTTTGTACATCGCACGCCGTATAGCGATAGAAGTAGTTATTTGGCCATTAGTAATTAGAAGTATCCACCAACGGGTGACCAACCCAATTGAATTTTGGTGGGGGGGTAAGGTAGGCATAGAAATTATAACAGTAAGGCCTTTATTACAGGTATTACATGGTTAAGTGTAATAGCAGCTGTAGTGGATTGATCCTGGTTCTCGTTCGCGAGTGACTTTTGCCAACAGGTCTCCGAAGTTACCATAGGAACTAGAATAGGTCCCGACTACGCTAACCTGTTTGTTGGCTATGTTGAATCCCAAATGTCCACACAGTTCCCAGGCTCCACTCCTGAGCTATACGGTCGTTATATAGATGACTGTATTGGCGCCACCTCACACTCATGCGAGCAGCTCAACACCTTCATCTCCTTCGTCAACTCCTTCCACTCCGCTTTAGAATTCACTTCCTCCATCTCAGATAGCTCTATCAACTTTCTTGACATCTCTCCCTCCCCCCTCTCTCTCTCTCTCTCTTTCTCTCTCTCTCTCTCTCTCTCTCTCTATCGATCCCACACTCTCCCACCCTCATCACCGCCATCTTTTACAAACCTACAGACTCTCACTTCTACATCAACTTCACCTCCTCCCACCCATACTAAAGAACCCATCTCTTACTCGCAATTCCTCCTCCCCCGACGTCTCTATACCCGCTACCATGATTTCGAGGCACAACAGTCGAATACTTAACTCGACGCAGGAGAATACTTGACTCCACCCTCACTCACACCCGTCGAATACTTGACACAACAGTCGAATACTTGACTCGACGCAGGAGAATACTTGACTCCACCCTCACTCACACCCGTGAAATCGATCAACACTCTAAAAGATGATAATAGAATGTGATACTTCTCTGAGAGACAGAGATTGCACCTTCTAGAATGATTAATGTTGGGGAACCGGTGTTCAATAATGGACGAATCGTTCTTGTAGTTGATAATATTATCTTCTTTTAAACTCCAGATTTATTTGTGTACAGATTATTATGTGTACATGTGTTGCGAGAATCTTGTTTTTTAAAGGATTTTCCGTGAGACGATGTGGCGTTTGTTTCACTGTCATCTGAAAAAGTGACATTAGCTCAATAAATTAATTCTTTAGAAAGACACATAGCGTGGAGTGTACATATATTAGGGTACAGATATTAGGGTACAGATATTAGGGTATTTGTAATAACACGGCGGAGAAGAGTTTTGCCAGATTGTACTGGAAAGTTTTCTTCAGTTTATACAAAGCTATGGAGGCAACGAAACTTTACTACACCTACTTAACAAAATGCTGCCAGTATTTCCAGTCTCACACGGCATACTACAAAGCAGAATAACATTAGCAAAGGTAGACTTAATGAAGAAAACAATATACGTTTTCTTCATTAACATAGTAAATCGGAATAGTTTCTTAAAAACAAAATAATATCCCTGGTGGTTTATTTGTAAACGTGCCAAGCAAATTTGTCTAATTCCTCTGAACGTGCTTTTAAAACTGTAATTTACTGTAATAAAACAGCGGCTTCGGAAAACACACCAAACGCCTGTAATAACAAACAATGTATGATTATGATTCCTATATCTATACCAGAACTAATAATCAGCAAATGTCGTTATGTGCCCATTATCGTTATTTGCAAAGACAAATTTGGTGGTAAGCTGCTGCAAATACTGGCAAACTGTTTGCAAAGTGGTATTTGCAGATAAGAAGGTAGTGATAGGAAGAAGTTAAAATATTCATTTCTTACATTTAATTTCAAGTTAATTAATCAACCACAGTACTTTACTGGCACGAGGCAACGAAGGGGGTTGTACATTGTCGCTCGACTTTCTAGAAATAGCAAACAAATCTCCCTCAAATTTCTCCCTACACTCTTAGAATCTTAAAAAAGAATACGTTGGATAATATGGTCCTGGATTCGATGCACATAGGAGAAAAAACAGCATTGTCACGGTTGGAACACCTTTGATCATAGGCCTGCTTGATCTGGGCTCACCTGGGGCTAAACAACAACAACAACAACAACAATAACAACAACGACAACAACAGCAACAACAACAGCAGCAATAGCAACACAACGTCTGAAACAGGAACTATTAATTGGTAAGTCTATAGTATCATATTCAATTAGCAATTTCAGTTCTTTCATTGCTTCCCAGAAGAGAAAAGACGCTGATTAATTGAATATCATCTAAAGTTAGATATTCGTAGTAGTTAAGTACGTTTTCGGTTTCATAAATCTATTGCACCATTTTGCTTCAAGTCACGTGTTAATGTATGGAAAGCAGAGAGGGTGGTGGGGTGGAGGCGGGGCATGGAGGGGGATGGGGCTTAATAGTCGAGGTAACTGAGTTCAATGTATTATTGGTTTGTTTATACTGTTGCTTACTGTAATAGACCATCAGAAAGATAACAAAATAATAACAAAACGAAACCAAAAAACAAAACAAAACAAAACTGTAAAGTCGACACCAGCCGGAAGTGAACTCTGAAACAGGAAACACGGAAAGAAATACTAGAAAACATTTTTAGGGTGAAACATTGGAACAGAGAAGAAGAAGAGGAGATTAATTGATGGTCTAGTGTTTGGTAAATAGTGAATATAGAATACAGTTCACAAAGTGGAATATGTTAGTTTGCCGTGGTGGTGGTGGTGATGATGATGATGATGATGATGATGATGATGATGATGATGATGATGATGATGATGATGATGATGATGATGATGATGACGATGATGATGATGTTGCATATATTAATACTTAATGTTTCCACACAAATTGTGACATCGATAGGCAATATTTCAGAAAGAAAACCGACAAGGAGAAGAATTTAAGAGTAATCCAGAAAGTCTTTGATGGCTGCATGGTATCTCTTAGACAACGCATATTAAACAGTGGGAACAAAGATAAACATTCTGAACGAGCGATTAAAAAAATGTAGGTATGTGTAATAGTAGCTAGCCCCGAAGGGCAAAGGACGTTGTAACAGTGAATTAATAAACAGTGAGAGGAGACAGTACGTCCCTGGACCAGAGTTTGTTGTGAGTTTGGTGACTGGGTTTTTAGCAAACAGTCAGATGACCTTCTTTTGGATGTGGTTTAGAATGTATGTTAGTGTAGCAGTAGCACCATCCCAGATACGGGAGAAGTACTCTATTATGACTCTTAGTTGAACCATTCTAGAGAGTCAGTAATTGATCATGGCTGAATTATTTTCTGACCCTGAAAAGAAAGTCTAGTCTTTGGGGCAAAGTTTTTTTTTAATTTTTTTATGAATGAGATCACCAGGGAAGATAATCAGAGATTTTGCAACTTAGCATTTGTAGCGAATTTGAGGGTTTTAGTTGCGTGTTGTCTCATACGAGAAAGGGTGACTTAGTAGACTGTTGTGTCTTTGTGCTGTTAAAGGAGACAATATTGACATATACTCCATTCGAAAATGTTTTCGAGTTTTCTGTTAATGGAAGCAGTGTAGGCTTGACGTGAGGTGTCTAGGTTTCATGTGGATGACGCCTATGGGCGGAAGGTTAGGGAGGAGTGGAGTGTAGTGTCATGAGTATAGTAGTAAGCGTTGTTAGAGGTGACAGGAGGAAGAGTGTAGAATACATAGTCGAACCTTGGGGGGGGGGGGAGAGACCAGAGTTGATAGAGTGTTGTTCAAAGAGGTCCTTATCAGTGCAAACGGTGATGACACGATATGATCACACGATATTCAATGCAACATCAAGATTACTGGTCAGATTGACATTAACAAAAACTTGTAAGAAAAATGTACTGCATACCAGCAAAACGTTTTACCTGAGTATGTATCCTGTAAAAAGAAAGGATGAGGTTAACTTCGACACATAGTGTAGCCTATTTTGGAGAATGACTGCTATATATTGTCAAAGATTATACCATTGGAACCCGCGAACAAAATATAGCAATAAAATATTTTATGAAAAGAAGTAATGACAAAGTGCGTAACTTCAAAAATGTGATTAAAAATGTCAAATACATCATGTTACTGTGAAAGACATAACACGTTTAATCAGCAGTTGCCATAAAATATTATCACGGTATCTTTCCATTTAGTGCTGTTTAAAGCTCAACGAGGGAGTCTTACTTAGTTAGAAGCTGGTTCCTTCTTTATTGTAGAAATTACAAGGATAAAGACAAATGTGTATAATATCTATTCAGAATATCAAACACATCATGCGCAGGTGGTGTATTAAACTCACAAAGAAAATTAACTCGCTAGAAAATTAAACTCACAAAGAGAGGTTGTAGATTCTCTTGGGTGTGTGACAGATATGTAACATTCCAATTAGAAGAATATATCTTCACTGTATATGAATAGAAGATAACTACTAAATACCTGACAAATAAAAGAAAGAGAAACGCCTATAGGCTAACTTTTTTATGATAGAAAATGTCGGTTATGAAGAATGTTACACGCATGCTCAGCAGCTGCCGTGCCTCAAAGTCCTAACTAATTGCAAACATGATATGCACTTGTACATTTATATCTTTATAGTATATATAATAAAGAAAATTCATAATATACATTTAATAAATAAATAATATATTGATTTAACATTCTAATTAAAAGTATTTACTCGACACACACAAAATAAATCTGATATCATTAAAGCTAACGAAAGAGCTTCTGCAAGGTTGCTTGACCTGTTAGAAATAGTAGTCAAATTGCCATCAAATCAAACCCGACTATCTTAAAAAGAAAGAAAAAAAGTATATCAGATAATGTAGTCCTAGTTACACTGTACGAACAAACAAGACGGGAGTGTCACTGTTAGAACGTCTTTGATTATAGGTATGCTGGGTCACGGCTGACCTGTAGCTAAACAGCAACAATGTTAACATAATGCTGCTCTCTCCTCGAACAGAGTAAAAACGTCATACGATGTCGTGGTAATTCGTTACTAAATAGATGTGAATGTCTTATCGAAACTTGCAGTGAATTAGAAACTATAGTAAACATATACGGAACCTATAGATTCATTATCTTGATTATAGGTTCTACGTTGTAGTAAACAAAACAAACATCCTTTCAAAGAGAAAAAAAAAAATACCTTAAAGAAATAAAGAGTCGCATTCAGAAGATCAAAATCATGTAAAATGCTTCAAAACTTCCTACTAGAATCTATCGGAAGGAAACACGAGATAACGATGGAGCCTCCACGTGGTCACTCGGCCTGCTAGAAATATCAGCCAAATATCCCTCAAACCACGCGCTATCATCTTAAATAAGAAAGCAATGACGTATTAGATAATGTAGTCTTACGTACCCTTAAATATACTGGATGGTCACGGCTGGAATGCTTTTTGATCAGTCAGTGCTTTTTGATCAGGCAACAACAACATGAATGGAATGTATACGATACAAGGCGAGCAGATAATGTGTACGAACGACAGCTGAGTACAGGTACCCAGAATGTCGAGCCTACGAGGGAAACTTCACGTGGTCGCTCGACCTGCTAGAAATAGCAGCCATATCTCCTTCAAACCACTCTGTACCGTCTTTAAAAAACGAAGGACACATTGCACAATGTAGTTCTAAATACACAAAACGACGGGGTGGCGACGGCTGGAAAGCCTTTGATCATAGGTCTGTTTAATCAGGGCTGACCTGAGGCTAAACAACCACAACAGCAACAACGAAGAATGTCGATATCACTCTACACTATATTTTTTACTGGTTTCAGCCATTGGACTGCGGCCATGTTGGGGCACCGTCTTCCTTACCAGGAAATAAATTAAAGTTCATTGCCAAACAACATCATTGAAAGGTAAAATAAAAGAGAAAATGCTTCCTCAACAATATAATCATGTCATCAAAACGGAACACTCCAATAAAAAATAATAGAAACAACTATCAAATAAATATAAATATCCAGGAATAGAAATAATAAAGATATGAGGATAGCAGACGTAGACAGTACCAGTGGAGCATAACGATTTGGAACCATACTTTTTCTGCCCGCTTCTTAGGTTGTACTTGAAAAGAGTGCAAAGAGAAAATATAATAATAATTCTTTCTAATATTGGCACAAGGCCAGAAATTTTAGGGGAGGGGTAAGTCGATTAAATCGACATCAGTACTTAACTGGTACTTTGTTTATCGACTCCAGATGGATGAAAGGCAAAGTTGGCCTCAGCGGGGTTTGAACTCAGAGCGTTGTAAGGCATTCTGTCCGACGCGCTAACGATTCAGCCAATCCACCACAATAATAATAATAATAATAATAATAATAATAATAATAATAATAATAATAATGATTTCTTTTTATTTGCCACCAGG